>WNWK01055369.1:0-11298 GCA_009830355.1 Cherax destructor
TTTATCACCTTTTACTCATGTGCAAATTGATTGTTCTACCTTATTGTATTACTACTACTGCTACGACTTATATCACTACTACTTCTACCACCACTAGTATTACACCTCACTTGGAGAGTATATATATACCCTCTGTGTCCATGTATCGCTTGTAACGGCTTGAAAAAGCTCCTGGAGAGCGAAACGTTGCCACAATAAAATGTCACATTAGTTGCATTTGTGTCCTTTTAATGAAAATATTCCTCGAATTTATAAACTAGGTGAAGTAGAGCTTGATCATACAGAATGTGAAAAAGACTTGGGAGTCATGGTAAGCAGGAATCTAAAGCCAAGACAACAGTGCCTAAGTGTGCGCAATAAGGCTAACAGATTACTAGGATTTATTTCAAGAAGTATAAGCAACATAAGAACATAAGAAAGGAGGAACACTGCAGCAGGCTTGTTGGCCCATACTAGGCAGGTCCTTCACATTTCATCCCACTAACAGAATATTTGTGCAATCTTCAGTGCTACCCAAGAAATAAGCTTGGATAATTCTATTTACTCATGTGCAATTCCCACTCAAATCCAACCCCTCTCACTCATGAATTTATCCAACCTAAATTTGAAACTACCCAAGGTCCTAGCTTCAATAACCCTACTAGGCAGACTGTTCCACTCATCAACTACCCTATTTCCAAACCAATACTTTCCTATATCCTTTCTAAATCTAAACTTATCTAATTTGAATCCATTATTGCGGGTTCTCTCTTGGAGAGATATCCTCAAGACCTTATTTATATCCCCTTTGTTAATACCCATTTTCCACTTGTATACCTCGATCATGTCTCCCCTCATTCTACGTCTTACAAGTGAATGTAATTTTAGGGTCTTCAATCTTTCTTCATATGGAAGATTTCTAATGCTATGTATTAATTTAGTCATTCTATGCTTAATGTTTTCTAACGAATTAATATCCATTCTGTAATATAGAGACCAGAACTGAGCTGCGTAATCTAGGTTGAGGCCTTACTAACGATGTATAAAGCTGTAATATAACCTCTGAACTTCTGTTTCTTACACTTCTTGATATAAATCCCAGTAATCTGTTTGCCTTACTACGTACGCTTAGGCATTGCTGTCTTGGTTTAAGGTTGCTGCTTACCATAACCCCCAAGTCCTTTTCGCAATCTGTATGGCTAAGTTCTACGTTATTTAACTTATAAGTGTTTGGGTTATGGACACTCCCGAGCTTCAGAACCTTGCATTTATCTACATTGAACTGCATCTGCCACTTTTTTGACCAGGAATTGAGTCTGTCTAAATCCTCCTGAAGTTCCCTGACATCTACGTTTGAATCAATTATCGTACCTATCTTCGTGTCATCGGCGAATTTGCTCATATCACTAGTAATTCCCTCATCAAGGTCATTGATATATATTATAAACAACAACGGGCCTAAGACTGATCCCTGTGGAACACCACTTGTTACAGATCCCCACTCGGATTTAACCCCATTTATGCACACATTGTGCTTCCTATTGATGAGCCATGACTCGATCCATGACAGCACTTTTCCCCCAATGCCATGAGCTGCCACTTTCTTTAACAGTCTCTGGTGTGGTACTCTGTCAAAAGCCTTACTAAAATCTCAATAAACAATATCTAATTCTTTATCATGATCAACATCCTCAAAAGCTTTACTAAAGAAGGTTAATAAATTAGATAGGCAGGAACGCCCCCTTGTGAATCCATGCTGAGTATCATTAATCAAATTATGGTTATCTAGATGGCTTCTAATAATATCAGCTATAATTGACTCTAGTAATTTGCCTACAATTGAAGTCAGGCTTATTGGGCGGTAATTTGACGGTAGTGACTTGTACCCTGCTTTAAAAATAGGAATTACATTAACCATCTTCCACATATCAGACACTACACCTGTTTGAAGAGATAAATTAAAAATGTTACATATTGGTTCACAGAGTTCCATTTTGCATTCCTTAAGAACCCTTGCAAAAAGCTCATCAGGACCCGGCGATTTATTTTGTTTCAGTCGGTCTACTTGTTTCATAACCATTTCGCTAGTGACTGTGATATTACATAATTTATCTTCTTCAGGGACACTATAAAAATTAATTATTGGGATATTATTAGTGTCTTCCTATGTGAAAACCGAGAGAAAATAATTATTAAAAATAGAGCACATATCATTCTCCTTGTCAGTAAGATGCCCAGAGTTATTTTTAAGGGGACCTATCTTATCCCTAACTTTTGTTCTATAAACCTTGAAAAAAATTATTGGGTTAGTTTTTGAATCCCTAGCAACTTTAATTTCATAGTCCCGTTTAGCTTTTCTTATACCCTTTTTAATGTTCCTCTTAATGTCAGTATACTGATTTTTAAGATGACCCTCACCTCTATTTATGCGCCTATAAATTCCTTTCTTCTGCCCTAAAAGATATTTTAGCCTATTATTCATCCATTTTGGGTCATTTCTACTTGATCTAATTTCTTTATATGGGATAAATGTTCTTTGGGCAGACTGTATAGTGTTAAGAAAGCTGTCATATTGATAGCTCTCTTCGTTACCCCAGTCCACAGTTGATAAGTGTTCTCTAAGCCCATTATAATCTGCTAAGCGAAAGTCTGGGACTGTTACTGAATTATCCCTACTATCATACATCCATTCAATGCTATAGGTAATTGACTTGTGGTCGCTTGTGCAGAGTTCCTCTGTAATTTCTAAATTATTAACAAGGGATTCCTTGTTTGCCAGAACCAAATCAAGTAGGTTATTTCCCCTTTTAGGTTCTGTCACAAACTGCTTCAAAAAAATAATCCTGAACAACTTCTAAAAAGTCGTTGGATTCTAAATTCCCTGTCAAGAAATTCCAATCAATCTGACTAAAGTTAAAGTCCCCTAGAATTACTACGTTATCGTGCCTTGTGACCTTAACAATTTCCTCCCAGAGTAGTCTCTCTTGTTCCCTATCTAAGTTTGGAGGACGATATATCACGCCTAAAATCAATTTTTCACACCCCTCTGAAAATTCTATCCAGACAGACTCTGTATGCATTATTTCAGACTTTATGCCTGTTTTTATGCAACAATTTAAATGATCACGGACATAGAGTGCCACCCCACCCACTTTCCCGATACTTCTGTCTACTTGGAACAATTTAAAACCCTGGATGTGACATTCAGCAGGCATGTCTCAGTTATTGCAAAAACATCAATATTACCCGTACTAGCAAGTAATCTCAAACCGCCAATCTTCTTCCTAGCACTACGACAATTGGTGTTATATACATTTAAAGATCCTCCTTTCTCTTTACCCTTCCTGCTCATTTCTGTTTTTCCACTATACCTATTACTGTCCTTGTCATCTAGGGCCACTGGCTACACTTCTTGATATAAATCCCAGTAATCTGTTTGCCTTATTACGTACGCTTAGGCATTGCTGTCTTGGTTTAAGGTTGCTGCTTACCATAACCTCCAAGTCCTTTTCGCAATCTGTATGGCTATATTCTACGTTATTTAACTTATAAGTGCTTGGGTTATGGACACACCCGAGCTTCAGAACCTTGCATTTATCTACATTGAACTGCATCTGCCACTTTTCTGACCAGGAATTGAGTTTGTCTAAATCCTCCTGAAGTTCCCTGACATCTACGTTAGAATCAATTATCGTACCTATCTTCGTGTCATCGGCGAATTTGCTCATATCACTAGTAATTCCCTCATCAAGGTCATTGATATATATTATAAACAACAACGGGCCTAAGACTGATCCCTGTGGAACACCACTTGTTACAGATCCCCACTCGGATTTAACCCCATTTATGCACACACTCTGTTTCCTATTGGTGAGCCATGACTCGATCCATGACAGCACTTTTCCCCCAATGCCATGAGCTGCCACTTTCTTTAACAGTCTCTGGTGCCTTAATAAAATCTAAATAAACAATATCGAATTCTTTATCGTGATCAACAGCCTCAAAAGCTTTACTAAACAAACAAACAAAACAAACAAATTTTATTTCATTGCAGATTACATGGGTATCGGAAGTTACAATGTAAATTGAGTGCAAGGAGAGCCACTGACATGCCATGGCATTAGGGGCAGCTTATTCTAGTCCTTAAAAACTATGTACTTAATATTAGAGAAATTTATTGAGTTTATTCTAGTTAAAAATTATTTTCAAAATTACAATATGATGAAATTTTACTGTTTAAATTATTATATAATGATATTAGATCTTAGATTGTTACAGGTGTTAAGATTCTTGAATGATAATATGGAATTGAGATTATCTTAAGGAAAATAACATTGAGCATTTTTGACATTAACTTATAATATGAGTAGGGGGTAACATAATAGTAACATATTATTAAAAATTGAGATTATCGTATAGGAAAGTAACAATGAGCATTTTTCAAAGTAGTTTATAGTATGATCATTTAGGTTTGGGTGAGTAGGTGGTTTTTGAGTTGAGTCTTAAATTGATTTTCAGACAAGATTATCTTAATATTTACTGGTAATGAATTCCAGATTCTGGGGCCCTTTATGTGCATAGAATTTTTACATAGGTTGATATGAACACGGGGTATATCAAAAAGTGATCTGTGTCTTGTGTTGTGGTCATGGGTCCTATTAAAGTTGGTGAGGAGAGTTTTGAGCAGAGGGTTTATATTAGAGTGTAAAGTTTTATATATGTAGTAGGCACAAAAGTAAGTATGAATGTTCTTTACGGTGAGTAGTTTGAGACTTTTGAATATTGGTGGAGTATGCTGTCTAGAGTGGGAATTTGTTATCATTCTGACTGCGGCCTTTTGTTGTGTTATGAGTGGTCTAAGGTGATTTAACGTTGTTGATCCCCATGCACAGATTCCATAGGTGAGATACGGGTAGATAAGTGAATGATATAGTGCAAGGAGAGCTGATTGAGGTACATAATAGCGTATCTTTGATAATATGCCTACTGTCTTCGAGATTTTCTTGGAAATTTGTTGTATATGTGTTTGGAATTTAAGGCTACTGTCAAGGTGGATTCCTAGGAATTTTCCCTCTGTGAGTCTAGTGATGGGTGTACCATTAAGTGTTATGTTAAGTGGAACATTTGTGGCTTTGCTTCCAAACTGTATGAAGTAGGTCTTGTCAGTATTGAGAGTAAGCTTGTTAGTCGTCATCCATGTTGATATTTTCTGTAATTCGGCATTAACAGTGTTGGCCAGTATAACTGGATTTGGGTGAGAGAAGACATATGTTGTGTCATCTGCAAATAAAATGGGTTTGAGTAGTTGTGATGCATTCGGTAGGTCATTTATGTAAATGAGGAATAGGAGTGGCCCCAGGACACTTCCTTGAGGACTCCGACTGTAATTGGTTGTGTGGAAGAGTTCGCTCCATTTGTGTACACGTATTGGCTTCTGTTGGTGAGGTATGATTTTAGGTAGTTGAGTGGGTGCCCCTTATACCATAGTGTGCTAATTTTGTGAGCAGTAAATCATGGTCGACTGTATCAAAAGCTTTGCGGAGATCAATGAAGATTCCCAGTGGGACTTCTTTTTTCTCAAGTGCTGTATATATTAACTCCAACATGTGCGTAATAGCATCGTTTGTGCTCTTGTTTGTCCTGAATCCAAATTGACAGGGGTTGAGTACATTGTGTGAGACGAGGTAGGAATAGATTTGTCTATGAATTAATTTTTCGAAGATTTTAGAAAGCAATGGTAAATTAGAAATTGGTCTATAATTATTCAGGTCTGTTTGATCACCTTTGTGGATCGGGGTGACCCTAGCTATTTTGAGAATTGATGGAAAGGTAGAGGCTTCAATGGATTTATTGAATAGTGTTGCTATAATTGGTGACAGTACCTGTGAAGCTTTTTTTACATAAAAGTTGGTAGGCTGTTTATGTCTCCTGCCTTGTTTTTAAGGGTGTTGATTATGAGCGAGACTTCAATTGGGTTGGTAGGAGCTAGGAATAGCGTATTAGGGTAGGTGTTTGTGAGGTAGTCTGTTGGACGGGTGTTTGAGCTTGGGATTTTACTCGCTAGATTCTTTCCTATGGTGGAGAAGAAAACATTAAGTCTGTTTGCTGTCTCAGTAGGTGAGAGTAGGGGTTCATCTGCTCTTGATAATTTGATGGTGTTGTTTTTCGCTATCTTATTATTTCCTAGAATTGCAGATAGGGTCTTCCAGGTCTTTTCATATCACCTTTTATGTTCTGGAGTCTGTTCTCATAATACAATTTTTTTGATCTCCTTATCAGGCTGGTAAGGGTTGATGAGTAGCGTTTGGATTGTTCTCTGGTTATTAGACCCCTTCTGTATTGTTTTCATATTGGTGCCTTTTGTTAATGGATTTAAGGATGCTGGGTGTTAGCCAGGGATTGTTAAGTCTCTTAGCTGTGATCTGTTTAGTTTTTAGGGCAATGTTTGTTATAGAGGTGGTGGGTTTTGTTAAGGAAATTCTTGATGCATTCATTAGTATCTGTATATGTTTCTAACTCATTATGCCAGTCAATGTTAATCATGGCTGTTATAAAGTTATTTACAGCTGACTCATTATGTAGTCTGAAGGTAACTTTTGTAATATCTGGGGGCAATTTACCAAGATTAGTTATGAGAAAGGTCGGATAGTGGTCTGTGGTGTTGTCTGTGATGATTCCTGATTTTAGAGGGGCTATAGTATTAGTCCAGATGTGGTCTAGTAATGAGGTACTAGTCTCGGAGATTCTTGTAGGTTTTGATATTGTTGGTAGTAACAAGCAGTTGCTCATAGTGTTTGTGAATTCTGTTACTTGTGGGTCCTGGTCATGTAGGAGATTTATATTGAAGTCTCCTGTGAGCAGCAAATGGTCTTTGTTCATGTGTGCATCAGTTATTAGGTTACCTAGTTTTTCACTAAAATGGTGAATGTTTGACTGTGGTAATCTGTAGATGTTTATCACTGTGAGGGATTTTTGCAGGTCTTTTGATTTAAATTTAGCTATAATATATTCTCCATGCTCATCCCTTATGCAAGAGTTATTGATGCATTCAAGTTGATCTGAGTAATATATAGCTATTCCATCCCCTCGCTGATCTGTCCTACAATTGTGAATGGCTGTGTAACCTGGGATGGCATAGACATCTGTAGTATCAGGTTAATAAATTAGATAGGCAGGAACGGCCCCTCGTGAATCCATGCTGAGTATCATTAATCAAATTATGGTTATCTAGATGGCTTCTAATAATATCAGCTATAATTGACTCTAGTAATTTGCCTACAATTTCCTCCCAGAGTAGTCTCCCTTGTTCCCTATCTAAGTTTGGAGGACGATATATCACGCCTAAAATCAACTTTTCACACCCCTCTGAAAATTCTAGACAGACAGACTCTGTATGTATTATTTCAGACTTTATGCCAGTTTTAATGCAGCAATTTAAAGGCTGGTGATATTGCTGACCTAGAGAGCGTACAAAGAACTTTCACGGCACACATAAGTACGATAAGGCACCTAAACTACTGGGAACAGTCTAAGGTCCTTGATCTGTATTCCCTGGAACAAAGACGAGAGATATACATGATAATATACACTTGGAAGGTCCTGGAGGTATTGGTACCAAACCTTCACACGAAAATCACTCCCTATGAAAGCAAAAGACTCGGCAGGAGATGCAACATTCCCCCGATGAAAAGCAGGGGTGCCACGAGTACATTGAGAGACAACACAATATGTGTCCGGGGCCCAAGACTGTTCAACTGCCTCCCAGCATACATAAGGATGATTATCAATTGACCCCTGGCTGTCTTCAAGAAGGCACTGGATAGGCACCTAAAGTCAGTATCTGACCAACTGGGCTGTTGTTCGTACGTCAGTTTGTGTGTGGCCAGCAGTAACAGCCTGGTTGATCAGACCTTGATCCACCATGAGGCCTGGTCTCAGACCGAGCCACGGGGGCATCGACCTTCCGAAACCCTCTCCAGGTAAACACCAAGTAAGGCATTTTTGAACATGTAAGAAAGTTAGTACAGAAACATGAGAGGAATTATGTGACATATCTTCTCTGTCCTTTTCGACGATACTGAATACAAATTGCTCAGGCAGAGTGGGTGATGTCGGGGAGACGTCCTGGAGTGACATCGGGCAGCATCATTGTCAGGGGTGATGCGGGCAATGGTGACGTCAGAAGGTAGCATCAGGCAGCAGACAACAGCATGTGGCTTGGTAATCCATGTGGCTCGCTCCACATGGTGTATGGTGGTTGCAGTGTGAGGTGTGTGGGTGAAGCGAGGTCTCCGCTGCTCCTCCCTTCCCTACTCACAAACACATGGAAAAACAACCACACTGGATGCAGAGCACCACCCAACTCACCTCTGAATTGCTGAAATATCCGTGCTGAGCTGAACAGCAGAAACATACAGGTGACGCTGAACACATGACTGAAGAACATTGTGGGACGCTGTGAAGACCCAGGTGACACCACGAAGATATTTTAAGGAAAATTCAGCAAATTTTAGCCTGGATCCTGCTGATTGTATCTAATAAAACTTGCAGACACGACTTTAGGACAACTCATAGAGAGATGGATGCTTCTTGTATGAGGCAATAAAGTAGTCAACATCTTCATGTTTCTTCCTCTCTCCAGGCAAACAACCACTGTGACTGCCGCTTGCCACCATTTATTACAATTGAAATAGGGGCTGTGCAAGCCGGGGATCAATGATAAGGCTTCGTTGATTTGTTACTTTATTTGGGTTCTTCTACACAGGCAGTGTGTTATGGGGCCCAGCCAGGCCCAGAGGGACATGCCCGGGAGAGAGTAACAGAGTAGAGTTGTTGACTGAATTACGTCAGCTTCAAGAGTGAGGCAGGGTAAGCGTGGTGTGGGCTGAGCTTGGTAGGCCTATGCCAATAGGTGTCAGCACCATAGTGCTGCAAAATATGAACCCAACTGGGCATACATAATGAGAACCTTCAAAACTGTGGATGCAAAGTCCATGATGGTTCTCTTCAGATCGCTTGTTCTTTCTAGGCTGGAATATTGCTGTACACTAACTGGCCCCTTCAAGGCAGGCAAAATTGTAGATCTAGAGAATGTACAAAGAACTTTCACAGCATGCATAAATAAAGTACCTGAACTACTGGGAATAGTTGAAGTCCCTTAATTTGAATTCCCTGGAATGCAGGTAAGAAAGATACATGATAATATATACTTGGAAAATCCTAGGACTAGTCCCAAATTTACACACGAAAATCACTCCCTACGAAAGCAAAAGACTGGCAGGAGATGCAATATCCCCCAGTGAAAAGCAGGAGCCCCACGAGTACTCTAAAATACAACAAAATAAGTGTCAGGGCCTAAGACTGTTCAACCAATAGACCCCTGGCTGTTTAAAGGTGCTGGACAAGCACCCAAAGTCAGTACCTGTTCAGCCGGGCTGTGTTTCGTATGTCGGTCTGCGTGCAGCCAGCAGTAACAGCCTGGTTGATCAGACCTTGATCCACCAGGAGGCCTGGTCCTGGGGCGTTGATCCCCGAAACCCTCGCCAGATCCACTCCAGGTATTCTGATTCAGTAGCAGATGGTTTGCCAAAACCTGTGGAAATGCTTTCACTATTGGATTTTTATGAAATAACGCTGGTTTCTGCAATTAGGTGTCCTGTAGCTCAACTGCTAGCGCATCAGCTCACACACTGAGGTCCGGGGATCGATTCCCGGCTCAAGTGGAAAACATTATGAAGCGTTTCTATAAGACACCTGCCGTCCCTGTTCACCCATCAGTATAAAATGGGTACCTGGGTGTTAGTAGACTGGTGGGGGTCGCATCCTGGGACAAAACTGACCTAATTTGCACGAAATGCTCTGCATAACAAGTTTCTTTCTATATAGTAGTCATTGATGTCAGTTAGGCCTGTGTACCTTGTACATGTACTTGTAAAAATAAAGATATTACAGTGGACCCTCAGTCTTCGTCGATAATTCTTTCCAGAAGGCTGTTCGAGTGCCATTACCGAACGAATTTGTTCCCACAAGGACGAATGTAAATTAGATTAGTCGTTTCAGAACCCCAAAAATACACTTACAAAAGCACTTACAAAAATACACTTACATAATTGTTCGAGTTGGGAGCTGTACGAAAACCGAGGGTCCACTGTATTATGGAGGACTATAAACATTTTCAGAGGCAAAAATAATTTTTACGTATAATTAGCTTGGCTTCTCTAAGTTTCGCTAGGTGGTCCTTCTTTCTCCAGTGCTGGCCACGGGCATAGCGATGTTGACAATGTAGAAAAAAAAACACATGTACAGTTTAAGACATTTATTGAGGAAATATTTTTGCACTGAGTGGCTTTTTTTATTTCTAATACAGAGAACTAGAGGAAATAGCATGCTAAGTAAAGGACACAAATGTAATTAATGTGACATTTTATTGTGGCAACGATTCACCCTACAGGAGCTTTATCAAGCCGTTGAAAATAAATGGTATAAAATACCGACACAATGGAAAAATAAACACATAAGCAGTATAATGTGATCCTTTATGATCTGTCTGTGACTCGATAAAGCCCATTGCGTGGGCGAAACGTTGTCAATAAAGGATCACATTATACTACTTATGTGTTTATTTTTTCCCTCAAGCCGTTACAAACAATACATGGACACAGACGGAATATGTCACATTAGTTGCATTTGTGTCCTTTTACTTAACATATTGTTGGTAATTCTACCAATATTAATACAGGAAACAGTATGTACAGTGCAAGAGGTCAGATGAGCATAGGATAAAAGTAACCTTAGAGGTAGCATATTGGTTAATATTTAAAAAGGTTGGACAAATATACAAATAGGCCAGTAGGCTTCCTGCAGTGTTGTGGTGCAGCTTGGTTTCTTACAATGGAAGTAGCATATATGATGGTACTGGCACGTTTCACCTAAAGGCATTGTCCAGGTTGGGAAGAGATTGATTTGCCAAGACTTTAGAAATGCTGTAACTATCAGAATTTTGTGGGATGGTACTGGTTACTGCTATCATGGCTTTTAAACACTTTTGATGGAGTGGGATCATTTTCACATAAAGTTATCTGGCTTCTTCAGATTTCATGAGGTGGCCTACTTGCTTCTGTCTAGGCACAGACATTGTCCTAGTAGTCGCTTTTGAACTCTTTTAGATTGTTATAATAAAAGTGCTAAACCCAATAGGGTCATACAGCAATGAGAGGGAGTGGTTGTTCAGGGTGGAGAGGATAACAGAGGTAGAGATAGAAAGGACTGGGAGTGCTAAATGAAGTATTACCAGTTTGTATAATAAAACAGGTATCAAAA
>WNWK01055370.1:0-11297 GCA_009830355.1 Cherax destructor
GAAAAAAGCCCTTTATTTTCAGACCCCAAAAACATGAAAGCACTTACAAAAAACACTTACATAAATTTATTTGAGATGCAGAAAAAGGACCACTGTATTCATTAAATTTCCCCTTTTTTTTCCCCTAAAACCAAAAAGCAAATCTGCCCCTTCAAAATTTCCCCCAAAAAACACAGTGTCAGAAAGATAATGTGCTTTTTTATACCTGAATAAACCTTAATCATGTGTTTTTGGAGAGGGGGGAAAAACCCCCGGGCCCCGGCGGCCGGGCCCCCTGGTGGATCGGGTCTGATCCCCCGGCCTTGGGTAAACCCCACTCAACCACAGCCGGCTGGTCGGTACTGACAGGTGCCTGTCCCGTGCCTGTTAAACAGCCAGGGGCTTTTTTATTATTCTGGGAGGCGTTGAAAACCTGGGCCCCCAATTTTTTTTTTCTTAACGTGCTAGTGGCACCTCTGCTTTTCTTGGGGGGGGTGTTGCTTTTTTCCCCCGGTTTTTTTTTTTTTTCAAGGGGAAAAGGTTTTTTTTCAAGTTTTGGGATTAACCCCCCTGGATTTCCAATGTATATAATCATGTATCTCCCCCCCATTCTGGGGGGGTACAGGTTTGGAACAAAAATTTATTGGGGTGTTTTTGCAGTTATGTGTGGCGTGAAGTTCTCTGCACATTTTTTAGGTCAAATTTCACCTGCCTTAAAGGTCTGGTGTGACAATTTCCCCTTTAGATGAACAAGTGACCTGAAGGGTGTCATCATGGGCACTTGAGATCTAATATTGTGATTAAAAATTGTAATATTTCTGGCATTCCCCAGGACAGTACTGGCTTCTGTTGCTGTGTAGTAAAAAATTGGGGTTTTATTAAATGGTGACTGAATTTGTTTTAATTCAGTTCAGGATCGATGTCAGCATTGAGCATTTGGGGTTTAAATGATAAATTTTATGATTATGAATTGCAAAAAGGGTGATAAGGGGGAAAAAGATTTGTAAAAGGGGGGGGATTGAACTATAATGGTTTTAAATGTTTTTTTCCCCGAAATTGTATAAAAAAAAACATATATCATAGAGTAGTAATACTAAAAAAAAATGACTATTAAATAGATTTTAAAACCTAACAGTTATTACTTGTTTTAAAATTTTTAAAATAGAAAAACTTGGGGTTTTAAATCATATACCTAACTCTGGGTTATATTGCACTATATTATAGACTACACAAATAGACAGAAAAAAAAATTAAAAAATACTTATAGTTCTATATTAATAGGGGGCGGTAAAAGATTTTAAAAAAAAAAAAAAAAAAAAAATTTAAAAAATTTTTTGGAAAAAATGGGGATCTTGGGTGTCTGATAAGAATATAAATGGGGGGGGGTTTTGGAAAAAATTTTCAATTCATTGCTGCAGATTGATAATATAGAAATAAAAAGGTTCTATAGAAAAAAATTTAAAAAAAAAATTGGGGTTTCATAACACTACTTGGAAAGTTGGTGCAAACTTGGAATTTTTTTTTCATGCTCAGTGGAAATGAAATATCTCCTTTGTTGATTCCTTTTTAAGCAATTTTTTTCCCCTTTTTTGTTTGTACATTGTATGCATATTTCAAAAGGGCTGTTTCGTTCTCTTCTGGGAGCACCTTATCAGCGAATCCCAGCATGGTCTGCTGCGAAGGGGTTGAAATGGTGGCAAATGCACCCCTTTTTAAAAGGAAAAAACTCGTCTGCTAACTTTAAAAAGGGAAAACCCTTAAAGGGGTTTTAAAATGTTTTTTGGAATACAAAAGGGGGGGCCCCGCTTTTATTTCTATTGCTAAAGGCATTTCAAATTATGACCAAAAATTTTTTATTCGGCTATATTCACTTTTTTGGGATCTACTGCCATTCTGTTTAACATCCCCCCCTGAGCTCCCATCTCTTAGTTAAACATTTGCATATGTATTTTTTTATATACAGTGGACGCTCAGTTTTTTGGGGTAACTGTTCCCCGGGGCTAAGGGGCCCACCAAAAGGCGGGGAAAAATAATTCCCCCGGAAATAATGTAAATCAATTCTATTGTTCTACCCAAAAATATTACAAAAAAATTTAAATTTTTTTAAATAATAAATACGTACTATGGTTTTACATACAGAAAACAATGAGAAATAAATATAAAGCACTAATTTTAATGGATAAATGAACATTTAAATCAGTTTTACCTTTATTGAAGACTCTTGTTGGCATATGAGAGAGAGCAGGAGAGTTTGTTTGGATGCAGGACAAGATATCCCTTTAATATGACACTAGTATCAACTCTGACTTATTTATCTATCACAATTCATCTAATCGACATAATAAACAATATTAATAACATAGAAACATGAAGGGGTAGGCGAGTTTCAGTGGGGAGAAATAAATGGGATTAAGTCAGGAGTATCTGAGAGAGTTAGAGCTAAGGAAGGGGTAGCAATAATGTTGAAGGATCAGTTATGGAAGGAAAGAGGGAATATAAATGTGTAAATTCAAGGTTATGTGGATTAAAATAAGGGTCGGATGCGAAAAGTGGGTCATAATAAGCTGTATGCACCTGGAGAAGAGAGTGTAGAGGGAGAGAGAGATTTTGGGAGATGTTAGCGAATGTATAGGAACTTTTGAACCAAATGAGAAGTAATTGTGGTAGGGGACCTAAATGCTAAAGTGGGAGAAACATGCAGAGAGGGTGTAGTAGGTAAGTTTGGGGTGCCAGGTGTAAATGATAATGGGAGCCCTTTGATTGAACTTTGTATAGAAAGGGGTTTAGTTATAGGTAATACATATTTTAGAAAAGAGGATAAATAAGTATACAAGATATGATGTAGGGCGTAATGACAGTAGTTTGTTGGACTATGTATTGGTAGATAAAAGACTGTTGAGTAGACTTCAGGATGTACATGTTTATAGAGGGCTACAGATATATCAGATCACTTTTTAGTTATAGCTACAGTGGGAGTAAAAGGTAGATGGGATACAAGGAAAATAGAATCAGTAAGTAAAGAGAGGTGAAGGTTTATAAACTAAAAGGAGGCAGTTAGGGTAAGATATAAACAACTATTGGAGGATAGATGGGCTAGTGAGAGTGTAGGCAATGGGGTGAAAATGTATGGGGTAGATTTAAAAATGTAGTGTTAGAGTGTTCAGCAGAAGTTTGTGGTTACAGGCGAGTGGGTGCGGGAGGAAGAGGAGCGGTGGTGGAATGATGATGTAAAGAGAGTAGTAAGGAGAAAAGTTAGCATATGAGAGGTTTTACAAAGTAGAAGTGATGCAAGGAGGAAGAGTATATGGAGAAAAAGAGAGGTTAAAGAGTGGTGAAGCAATGTAAAAGAGAGCAGATGAGAGAGTGGGTGAGATGTTATCAGCAAATTTTGTTGAAAATAAGAAAAAGTTTTGGAATGAGATTAATAAGTTGAGAAGCCTAGAGAACAAATGGATTTGACAGTTAAAAATAGGAGAGAGAGTTATTAAATGGAAGTTAAGAGTATCGAGGAAGATGGAGAGAATATTTTGAGGATTTGTTAAATGTTGATGAAGACAGGAAGCTGTGATTTCGTGTGTAGGGCAAGGAGAATAACATCTTGTAGGAGTGTGGAAAGCCAGTTGTGGGTGTAGGGAAGTTCGTGAGGCAGTGGGTAGAATGAAAGGAGTAAGGCAGCTGGGATTGATGGGATAAAGATAGAAATGTTAAAAGCAGGTGGGGATATAATTTTGGAGTGGTTGGTGCTATTATTTAATAAATGTATGGAAGAGGTAAGGTACCTAGGGATTGGCAGAGAGCGTGTATTGTTCCTTTGTATAAAGGCAAAGGGGACAAAAGAGAGTGCAAAAATTATAGGGGAATAAGTCTGTTGAGTGTACCTGGTAAAGTGTATGGTAGAGTTATTATTGAAAGAATTAAAGTAAAACAGAAAGCAGGATAGCAGATGAACAAGGGGCTTTAGGAAAGGTAGGGGTGTGTAGACCAAGTGTTTACAGTGAAACATATGGTGAACAGTATTTGGATAAGGGTAAAGATGTTTTGTGGCATTTATGGATTTGGAAAAGGCGTATGATAGGGTAGATAGGGGGCAATGTGGCAGATGTTGCAGGTGTATGGAATAGGAGGAAGGTTACTGAAAGCAGTGAAGAGTTTTTTTGAGGATAGTGAGCTCAGGTTAGAGTGTGTAGGAGGAAGGACTATTTCCCAGTAAAAGTGGGCCTTAGACAAGGATGTGTGATGTCACCGTGGTTGTTCAATATATTTATAGATGGGGTTGTAAGAGAAGTGAATCGAGGGTCTTGGCAAGAGGTGTTGGGCTAAAAGATAAAAAGCAAATACAAAGTGGGAGTTGTCACAGTTGCTTTTGCTGATGACACTGTGCTTTGGGAGATTCTGAAGAGAAGCTGCAGAGGTTGGTGGATGAATTTGGTAGGAGTGTGTAAAGAAGAAAATTGAAAGTGAATATAGGAAAGAGTAAGGTGATGAGGATAACAAAAAGAATAGGTGACGAAAGATTGGATATCAGATTGGAGGAGAGAGTATGGAGGAGGTGAATGTATTCAGATATTTGGGAGTGGACATGTCGGCGGATAGGTCTATGAAGGATGAGGTGAATCATAGAATTGATGAGGAAAAGGGTGAGTGGAGCACTTGGAGTCTGTGGAGACAAGAACCTTGTCCATGGAAGTAAAGGGGAATGTATGAGAGTATAGTTATACCAACGCTCTTATATGGGTGTGAAGCATGGGTGATGAATGTTGCAACGAGGAGAAGGCTGGAGGCAGTGGAGATGTCATGTCTGAGGTCAATGTGTGGTGTGAATATAATGCAGAGAATTCGGAGTTTGGAAATTGGAGGAGGTGCGGGATTACCAAAACGATTGTCCAGAGAGCTGAGGAGGGTTGTTGAGGTGGTTTGGACATGTAGAAGAATGGAAGCGAGACAGAGTGACTTCGAAGTGTATAAATCTGTAGTGGAGGGAAGGCGGGGTAGGGGTCGGCCTAGGAAAGGTTGGAGGAGAGGGTAAAGGAAGTTTTGTGTGCGAGGGCTTGGACTTCCAGCAAGCATGTGAGCGTATTTGATAGGAGTGAATGGAGGCATATGGTTTTAATACTTGACGTGCTGTTGGAGTGTGAGAAAAGTAACATTTATGAAGGGATTCAGAAACCGGCAGGCCGGACTTGAGTTCTGGAGATGGGAAGTACAGTGCCGGCACTCTAAAGGAGGGTGTTAATGTTGCAGTTTTATAACTGTAGTGTAAAGCACCCTTCTGGCAAGACAGTGATGGAGTGAATGATGATGAAAGTTTTTCTTTTCGGGCCACCCTGCCTTGGTGGGAATCGGCCGATGTGTTAATAAAAAAAATAAAAAAATAAACATGATATATACTCTAGAATAAAATATGCCATTATGTATGAGAGGACTGGCAGTAGTGTTATTGTTGTTGGGTTTATAAGGGCCACGAACCGTAAGCCGTACATATAGTGGTGGTGGTGGGCGACAGCAGAAGCCACCACCACTATTCACACTGAAACAATGTCGTAATTTATAAATAAGAAATAT
Source organism: Cherax destructor (assembly GCA_009830355.1). Classification (NCBI taxonomy): domain Eukaryota; kingdom Metazoa; phylum Arthropoda; class Malacostraca; order Decapoda; family Parastacidae; genus Cherax; species Cherax destructor. Next base: position 5,542 of record WNWK01055370.1, read on the forward strand.
TTACACTTTAATTTATAAATAAGAAATATTTACACTTTAATTTATAAATAAGAAATATTTACACTTTAATTTATAAATAAGAAATATTTACACTTTAATTTATAAATAAGAAATATTTACACTTTAATTTATAAATAAGAAATATTTACACTTTAATTTATAAATAAGAAATATTTACACTTTATAAATAAGAAATATTTACACTTGCCTTGGAAGAGATGGTGGCAGAGGGCGGTGTTGGTCTCAGTGCCCCTATATACTACCTCAAACAACAATGAAGTTAAGTTTTGTGTCGTCATTTTTCTATTGCTTAATCGCTTAACTTACTTGCTACATTGTTAATTAATGCTACACTTTATTGCTGGCTGGTGCTATACCCTTTATCGACTCATGCTGCTTTAGTATCGTAGAATCACTGAAGAAGGCACATTCTCCCCTCTCTCTTCCTCCTCCACTTTGGTACAGTAGATCGTCATTTAGCACGAGATTATGTTGCACGTTACGGGTATTGCACGATTGAAGAATTGCGGCACATTATTATCTAACACGACGTAAAAATGATATTACACGGTTTGCGGGAGGAGAAAAAAAAATTGACCCAGCAGGTCCTTCACAAACCATCCCACTAACAGAATATTTGCCCAACCAAATTTTCAATGCTCCCCAAGCAATAAGCTTCGATAATTCTATTCACTCATGCCCAAGTCCCACTCAAATAAAATCATGTGTGTGGGGAAGTACCCTGGCTGGTTTGTGTGGGGAAGTACCCTGGCTGGTTTGTGGAGTCCCTGGCTGGTTTGGTGGGGAAGTACCCTGGCTGGTTTGTGTGGGGAAGTACCCTGGCTGGTTTGTGTGGGAAGTACCCTGGCTGGTTTGTGTGGGGAAGTACCCTGGCTGGTTTGTGTGGGGAAGTACCCTGGCTGATTTGTGTGGGGAAGTACCCTGGCTGGTTTGTGTGGGAAGTACCCTGGCTGGTTTGTGTGGGGAAGTACCCTGGCTGGTTTGTGTGGGGAAGTACCCTGGCTGGTTTGTGTGGGGAAGTACCCTGGCTGGTTTGTGTGGGGAAGTACCCTGGCTGGTTTGTGTGGGGAAGTACCCTGGCTGGTTTGTGTGGGGAAGTACCCTGGCTGGTTTGTGTGATGGTTTGTGTGAAGTACCTGGCTGGTTTTTGGGAGTACCTGGCTGGTTTGTGGGGAAGTACCCTGGCTGGTTTGTGTGGGAAGTACCCTGGCTGGTTTGTGTGGGAAGTACCCTGGCTGGTTTGTGTGGGGAAGTACCTGGCTGGTTTGTGTGAAGTACCTGGCTGGTTTGTGGGGAAGTATCCTGGCTGGCTTTGTGGAAGTATCCTGGCTGGCTTGTGTGGGAAGTATCCTGGCTGGTTTTGTGGAAGTACCTGGCTGGTGTGTGTGAAGTACCCTGGCTGGTTTGTGTGGAAGTACCTGGCTGGTTTTGTGGGAATCCCTGGCTGGTTTGTATAGACCCTGGCTGGTTTGTGTGGAAGACCTGGCTGGTTGTGTGGGGAAGTATCCGGCTGGCTTGTGAAATCCTGGCTGGCTTGTGTGTGGAAGTATCCTGGCTGGTTTGTGTGGGGAAGTACCCTGGCTGGTGTGTGTGGGGAAATACCCTGGCTGGTGTGTGTGTGGGGAAGTATCCTGGCTGGTTTGTGTGGGGAAGTATCGTGGCTGGTTTGTGTGGGGATGTACCCTGGCTGGTGTGTGAGGTGATGGTCACTTGCCCATAAACAATGGCTTTGTTTATGGGCTGACCCCAACCTTCATTATCTCTGTCAAATTTTTATTAATTTGGGTGTCTTTATCATGCTGCTACGTTATTTATGTTATACCTAATATTCTGGAATAAATATGATAGGTAGATAACTTATTGATAGTAATAATAAGTATTATTACAATATTTTAGTGCGGTGAGCTCACACCTCCACACGCCATGGTGGTCCGTGAGTAACTGAGCTGAGAGAGACTGCTAGCCCGTCTCCCTCGCCCGTCTCCCTCATAGCACCGCCAACCATTCAATGCTCTACGAATATAATATCAGTTTTTATTAATTTGTGCATCTTTATCAATCTTCTACGATATTTATGTTATACCTAATATTATTCTGGAATAAATATGATAGGTAGATAACCTTTATTGATAGTAATAGTATTATTTTGCAATACTTTATAGTGCCGTGAGCTAACATATCCTCACGCCATGATGGTCCATGAGCAACGAGACACTGCTTCACTTCTCGCTCTCAGCCCCGTCCACCCTTCAATGCCTATACGTCAGTTTTTATTAATTTATGCATCTTTATTATGCTTCTACAGTATTTATGTTATACCTAATATTATCCTGGAATAAGTATGATAGGTAGATATTATATATTGATAGTACAGTGGACCCTCGCCATTCGAATTTAATCCGTTCCAGGAGCTTGTTCTTAACGTGAAATGTTCGAAAGGCGATTTAATTTTTCCCATAAGAAATAATGGAAATACAATTAATCCGTTCCAGAAATCCAAAAATATATAAAAAATATTATATTTTAATAAAATTAAGCTTCTATATAGACAAAAACATTAAATACTACAGTGCTGTACTACTAAAAGTATTAGTAAATAAATGCAAGTCTTTTTACTTACCATTATTGAAGATTGTTGATGGCATATGGAAGAGGGAGTAGGGGGAGGAGAGGAGGGTTAGTGTTTGGAAGGGAATCCCTTCCAGAAGGACTTCAGGTACCAAAGCCCTATCTGGGGTTACTTCTTTTCTTTGTCTTTTAATCCCACTAGGACCAGCTTAGGAGTTACTGGACACTTTAACAAAATAACTGTCCACAGTCCTCTGTTTCTGGCGCCTTTTCAACATGTTCCTGAAGAAGGACATTGTTTGGTCACTGAACATGCTGCTGTTATGGCTTGTTTGAGCTTGTTCAGGGTGGTATTTTCAACAAAACTTTGCAATCTATTCCACATTGTACATCTCCTTAATCTCTGAAGAAGGCACCTTCTTCAGCCCCTCTTCCTCCTCCTTCTCCCGTGAATCAATAGCCTCAAATCTGGTCTGATGCTCTTCCATTTCCAGCTCTTGCAGCTCTTGAGTTGTTAGCTCTACCCTGTGTCCCTGCACTAGCTCTTCCACATCATCGCCACTCACCTCCAACCCCATGGACTTGCCCAATTCCACAATACAGTCCACAACAGGCAAAGGGTCGGCAGGGTCAGGGTCAGCCTCAAACCCTTCAAAATCCTTCCTTGAAGTCACTCCCTCCCAAGCCTTGCCTATAAGGCCTATGCAGCTGTAGATATTGAAATGATTCTTCCAGAACTCTCTAAGGGTCAATTCACTGTCCGAGGTCATTTCAAAGCACTTTTCAAACACTGCTTTTGTGTAGAGTTTTTGAAGTTACAGATGACCTGCTGGTCCATGGGCTGGAGGAGGGAGTGGTGTTAGGAGGCAAGAACTTCAGTTTTATAAATTTGAAGTCTTCACACAGTAGGTCTTCCATGTTTGAGGATGTGAAGGAGCATTGTCCAGCAACAGGAGGCACTTTTGTCAAACCCTTTTCCTGTAGGTATTTTCTCACACTGGGGCCAAACACTTCATGGATCCAGTCACTGAAAAGGTGCTTTGTGACCCATGCATTCTGACTAGCTCTCCACAAGACACACAATCTACTTTTGCGACATTGTGTCTCTTGAACACTCTAGGATTTTCTGAGTGATACACTAGTAAAGGCTTTAATTTTAAATCCCCACTAGCATTGCTACACATCATGAAGTTAGCCTGTCTTTCATAGGCTTGTGTCCTGGCAGTGCTTTTCCTCCTGAGTAATGTAGGTCCTGTTGGGCATTTTCTTCCAAAACAGGCCTGTTTCGTCACAATTGAACACTTGTTCAGGTTTCAATTTTTCAGTCTTTATGTAGTCCTGAAACTCCTTTATGAATTTTTCAGCTGCATGTTTGTCTGAACTGGCAGCCTCACCATGCTCTTACCACATTATGTATGCCACTACGATGTTTAAATCTCTCAAACCAGCCTTTGCTGGCTTTAAATTCACTACCATTACAATCAGCACTGGTTGCAGGCATTTTCTTTAAAAGATCGGCATGCAAGTTCCTTGCCTTTTCACAAATAATTGACTCAGACACACTATCACCCGCTAACTCTTTATCCTTGATCCACACCAGCAACAACTTTTCAATCTCTTCGATTATTTGTGGTCTGTTTTTGGCTCGCACAGTAACACCTTTTGCAACATCAGCTTGCTTAATTTCTTCCTTCTTAGCAGGATAGAACGATAGTTGACCTGTTTTGCCATATATCCTGGCAAGATCACACAATCGCACACCACTCTCGTATTTTTGTATTATTTCCTTCTTCATTTCTACGGTGTTTCTCACTTTTATCAGCCCAGGGTACCACTAGGAACTTTCTTGGGACCCATGGTAGCTTATTCCAGTCGCACTTAATGAACAAACTCCAAAAATTATAATTAAGTGTGAAATGTCTGGGAAGCGGGAAGGGGGATTGTTCTCGAGTTCAACGGGACTGGCCCCCACGCCCGCTGTGGGGGCCCCAGCGCCTGGGCCCACGGTCCGACTGTTTACTGCGATAATTTGTTCCCTGACGATTTTAAATTTTTTTCAATGGATTTGTTACTGCCCGGGGTCAATAGCGGGGGGCCACTGTAAAGTTAAAAATACAAAACAAAATTTGGGTGTGAAAGGGGCGACCAGCTGATGATGCCTTACTGTCAGCTTTTTGCTGCAGGTAAAAAAGGCCCCGAGATCTATTACAGCATTTATCCTCCAATACACCCTGACTTTAGTACCAGAAACCTCTACCCCCAAAAATTTGCCGCAAACAACAACCCTCCCCTTCCCATAGGCCACCATATATCCCTCTTTTACAACCATCCACAAACTATTCCCACAATTTTGGAAGAAATACTTTTTTTTATTGCATTTGTAGTCTTAACAGTAATATATCAGACAATGAACTACAATTACATATTCATTCAATTTTTGAAGATTTTTGGTCAAAAAACTTGTTTGTGTTTTGGGGGGTCCCAGGGCGAACCCCATTTTTCCATAAGTTCTTTTAATTATATAAACAAATGATCTAACACGGCGTTTTCAAAACGTAACATGTGCAAAAGGATCTACTGTATTTTTCTCAATTTCTTTCTTCAGTTCTATCGTGTTTTTCACTTTCCAAAAAGGGTGACATGAAGTTTCTTTGGGGCCCTGGGTTTTTTACAGTCACAATCAATAAAAACACTAAACACAATGAATTTTTGTGAAATGTTTGGGTATGGGAGGGGAAAGTTCACTCAAAGGGTAAACAAGCTAGACTGGCTCCGGCCTGCTCAGGAGGTGCCGCATGGGCAGGGGGAAAGGGCTGGGGGCCGAAAAATCCGGGGAAATGGATGCGGGCAATGGGAAAACGCTAAAACAGTCGGCCGTTATCGGGGGCGACTCGGGGGGCCACTGCAGTGGACCGGGGCTGCAACCCAACCCGAAAATTATGTAAGTGTATTCTGTAAGTGTATTTTTGTGGGTCTGAAATGGAATAATCTAATTTGCATTATTCTTAAAGAACAAATTGGAACGGCACTGAACAGCCTTTTAAACAATTATGGCCCCGGGGCCACTGTCCTCTGATACTAATTGTACTTATGCTCACCCGTTGTGGTTGCAGGGGTAGTCATGTCCCGGTCTAAATAAAACTGGCTGGTGTATGAAAAGTTTAAAC
>WNWK01055371.1:0-11297 GCA_009830355.1 Cherax destructor
CTGGGAATCAGACTATTTGTGGCTTGCTTGGTTGTTTGTGGGTGTTGAGAGATGGCGGTAGTCAGTGGGGATGGTTCTGAAGTGGGTTCTTGGGCGAGTCAGGAGTTGGGCCTGAGGTTGAAGTGAAGTTAACGACATTTGAATTATCTTGAGGAAGTCCTGTGATGGTGGTGAGTCGGGAAAGTTGAAAGTCGGCATGTTGTTAAGACGGAACAGTTCGTTGATTGTTGTGTTGAATGAGCCAGGGTTGCTGCATTAGCGAGGTGCACACACATCATGCAGTACAGGCACACGTAACAGAAAGGCACTGCAATGGATCAGAGAATATCTGATAGGGAGGCAACAACGAGTCATGGTACGTGAAGAGGTGTCAGAGTGGGCACCTGTGACGAGTGGGGTTCCACAAGGGTCAGTCCTAAGACCTGTACTGTTTTTGGTATATGTGAATGACATAACGGAAGGGGATAGACTCAAGTGTCCCTGTTTGCAGATGATGTGAAGTTAATGAGAAGAATTAAATCAGTTGAGGATCAGGCAGGACTACAAAGACACCTAGACAGGCTACCAAGCCTGATCCAGTAAATGGCTCTAATTTAACCCTGCCAAATGTAAAGTCATGAAGATCGGGGAAGGGCAAAGAAGCCGCAGACAGAGTATAATCTAGGTGGCCAAAGACTGCAAACCTCACTCAAAGAAAAGATTTTTGGGGTGAGTATAATACCGAGCACATCTCCTGGGGCCCAACATCAATCAGATAACTGCTGCAGCATACGGGCGGCTGGCAAACCTAAGAATAGCGTTCCAATACCTCACTAAGGAATCGTTCAAGACTCTGTACACCATAAAAGTCAGGCCCATACTGGAGTATGCAGCACCATTTTAAACCCCACACCTGATAAAAGCACGTCAGAAAATTGAAGTCAGAGGTTTGCAACAAGACTAGTCCCAGAGCTAAAGGGATTGTCCTACGAAGAAAGGTTAAGGGGAAAACGGCCTGACGACACTAGAGGACAGGAGGGTTAGGGGAGACATGATAACGACATATAAAATACTGAGAGGAATAGATAAGGTGGACAAAGACAAGATGTTCCAGAGAGGGGACACAAAAAATAGGGGGCATAGTTGGAAGTTGAAGACTCCTATGAGTCAAAGGGATGTTAGGAAGTATTTCTTCAGTCAATAGTTGTCAGGAAGTGGAATTGCCTAGAAAGTGACGTAGTGGAGGCAGGAACCATACATAGTTTTAAGACGAGGGTTTTATAAAGCATATGGAGCAGGAGAGAGATGACCTAGTAGCAATCAGTGAAGAGGCGGGGCCAGGAGCTATGAATCGACCCCTGCAACCACAAATAGGTGAGTACAGCACCTTGGAGGGAGCAGCGTCAGGAAGTGCAGAGGGGAGTTGCTGGATACAGATGGCTGCTGTGTGGCTTGGAGAATTTTGGTGGTGTCTGACAAGTTTTTAGATGGCGGCGTATGTCGGCGATTTGGGGCTGTTCTTCTTGATTTCTTCATTGATTTTCCTTAAAACGGAACTTCTTGTCGTAGAGGGTAGGGCCCCGCGGGTATGAGGGGTACCCTTGCAGTTGAGACGTTGGGGGAGCATTGGAGGTAAGGTTTTTAAAAGACATTACCTTTTTTTCCCAGGTAGAACAGAATTTCTTGTTTTTAAATGGGGCAGTCCTTGGTTGAGGGGATGATATGAGTAACAGTTCCAGGGGGAGAGACATTGGCTAAAGTTCAGGTTCTATGTGGCGTGAATGCATGTGGTGTATGAATTCTAATCCATCGGGAAAAGGCCTTTGGAAACCATTTTTGTTTGAAAAGGTGATTTTGATCTGGTGAGGCATTTGGAATTCGTGTGATGTTGTCTACAGAGGCCCAGTTGTTCTTTTTTTGGGGATAGAGGTCTTCAGTTCGTTTTTTGGAAGGTTGTGAATAATTTTCCCGGGGCGTTTAACAAAACGGAACTTTTTTGCCAGTGGGAAGGCTGAAGGAAAGGGGGCAACTGAAGTTGCTCTTTTTTAACAGTAATTTTAGATTTTGATTTTCTTAGTTATTAAAATAAAAAAATTTTTTCAGTTTTTAATTTTTTTTAAAGTTTTTAAATTTAGCATTTTAAAATTTTTTAAAAAGTAACTGAATATTATTAAAAACTTCATATTCCCAATTTGGGGGGAAATTAAGAGATTACCTGTCGGGGGCTTCACCCCACTTAAAACAAATAATCCCCCGGGGATTTGGGACTGACTAAAAATTTTCCGTGGTTCCCCCGTGATGCTGGGGAAAAACCTGAGTCCCCTGGTCGCTGCAAAACCCCTTCGATAATTTCTCCCCTAAACCCTTTTTTGCCTAGACCAGTTTAATAAGAAGGGGAAACACCAATAATTTACGGTATTTTTAAATTTTTAGTAACAGGGGGGTTAATATCTGATTTGTTTGGGGGAGAAGGGGGAAAGGGGTAAAATTTTGTTCCCTTTTGGGTTTTTAAATTTTACTAGTACTTTTTCCCCCGGGGGTTGACGTACAAATCCCCAAAATTTTTAGCCCCCTCAAATCAAGCAAAAAACAGGCTGGTTTGGCCTTTTGATGTGAAAATGGGTCTGTGCGGTCAGGGGCGGGTATAAAAAAATCCCTGCACCACACAGGGATAATGAGGAAAAAAAAAAAAAATGACCGTGTTTTGGGTTTAAAAAAGCGACTTTGGAGTCTTTTTTTTCGTATGGTATTTATGTTTTTATTCTTTGTTTTGTTTTCTTAGTCTCCCTTTTATAGAATAGATGAAAATTACAGAAATAGAGATAATTTTGACTGGTTTCACATTTACAAGAACCTTTAAACTGGGCCAAAAATAGCCAAAATGTTCGATTTTGGCTGATGTTCAAAAATAAAAAATCACACCATGCGTCCAATACACATCAACCGACAAAATTTTTGCACCGTGGGTGATTTTTATTTTTACCATTTTTACAATGATGCAGTTGTATACTTTGTAAAACCATTTTTGGGGAGAAATAAAAATTCAAAATGGGAAAACAAAAGTAATGTAAGAGGGGCCCGAACTGACTAATGAACAGAGATGATGTTATTTTTGTGCCAGGGAAAGTCTCCTTTTTTATTATGGAACCTATTTTTAAATTGGCATCATTTGAAATTTTTTGTGGGAAAATTTGGGAAATTGCCCATTTTTTGACCATTTTGGGGAGTTGAAATTGGTAAATAGGCGGTTTCTTACTCAATCGATAGAGGAAATGGGGTTCCAAACGAAATAGCTATAATGTTAGTAGCTGGCTTGGAATTTGCCGAAAATAGGGGTCAAATTGGGCGAAATCGCCGATGCGTAAAAGTCATGGATCCCTTTTAAATTCGCCAAAACATTTCCAATTTTTGATCAAATTTCATAATTGTTGTATTATGATCGGAAAAATATTTTTATCATTTCATAAGAATTTTTTTTTTTTTAAATTCGTGGACCCTGAGAACGAGGGTTTTTAGAGGGCCCCCTTTGGGCCCCCAAAGGGGTTTAAAACCTCACCCTTTATCCGTGCCATTGATGTTCACTGGAAGATCATTATCACCCCACCGCAGACCTAATTATCCCAACATACCACTGGCCAGACGGAAGCAAGATAACATGAATACTTACGGTGGGGAAGCAACATTTTTGGGGTTATTATGCTTCGATACATCTCCTGGTTTTTGCTCGGAAAATTTTTTCCCAAAAAAGCCGGTGATGTTGGTGGTTGCCCGATGAGTAAAGAAAGATTGTTTTGGGGGATCCCCCCGCCCAGGGGGGGGAAGGTTTTTAAAGTAACAGGGTTGATCGGGAGGATTCGTATCCTCTTGTTTTTTCCCTTTTTTAAAGTTTTTTTTTTTAACTTTTAACCATTTTTACACTTTGGGGGTTTTTTAATACCCAATAAGTTTAAAAACACTTTCATCGTCTCTATACCGAAATTCAGTCGATGAGTAGAGATGGAAAGATCATCCCCTTTTACCCCAAACATGGCCCCCCCAGATGGCGTCTTTCCCCGATGACCCGACCCCCCTTTTTTCCCCCTTCCAAGGGAATTTATACCTCTGATTCGGGGGACTTAACGCCCAACAATTTTCCCCCGACTATAAATTCAAAACCATGAAGGTCACCCAGAAGGGGGGTTTGCGACCGATTCAGCCAGACAGTCCCCCCCCTTTATAAGGGTTTCCCCCAGCTGGGGTTTTTTGGGACAATGACCCCCCCGCACTGCGTTGGACTTATTTTTTTGAAATTCCCCCCCCTCCATTATGGTGTTTCCCCAAAAATTTAAATTGTTCCTTATGAAAGAGCGCAAACAATTTTTCCCCAATTATGAAGCGAACCCACACTCCCCCCCTTTGGTCGTTTCCCCAAAATTTCCCCTTTCCCATTTCACCCACCCCCGGAGCCTATCGATATTCACACTTTGCCCCCCCTTTTTCCCCCCTCTGCCCCCGGCCCAGCTAAAAGGCTATCCATGTTCTTAACCCCCATTTGACCCCCTGGGTCGAACTACGCATGCGTCAAGACGTTTTTTGGGTTTTTTGTTTTTTTTTTCCCAAAAAGAAAAAAAACCCCAACACCCAAAAATTTTAAAAAGAATATTTACATTGGAAAGGTTATCGAGTATAACTTTTTGGAAAAACCAAATTTTCCCCCTGCGGGCCCGGGGAGAGAGTTCGTTGTTAGACGATTCAAATTGAAAAAATTTTTTTTAAAAAAGGGGTTTCCAGCCCGCCCGGGAAAAAAATTTTTTTGGGTTTTCCTGGTCGGCCGGACCCCCCCCTTTTTCCTCTGGGACCCCCGGGCCCGTGTCGTCTTTAATATCACTTGTTTTACTTTCCCTTACGTTTTCTTTTTACATTTGATAGAACCCTTTAATTCTAAGGGTTTTAAAATTTTTAATTGCATAAACCCCCTTTAGCAAAACCCAAAACTTTGAAATTCCGGGGAAAACCCCCTTTAGCATTTTGGGTACAATTTTATTTCCCTTTCCCCCGAGGGCCCCCATTCTAGGTTGTTAAGTATAAAAAAAACAATGTCACCCAATTGAATATTCCCGATTGCCTCTTTGGGCCCCCCAAAAAAAAAACAGTGTAAGGAGATACTTTTTTTGCCAAAATTAGACCAGTGATTGGGTTACTTTTTTTTAACACTTAAATTTATCATAACACGTCACTTTTATAATCTTCATCATTTTCCCCCAGAATTATTTTCTAAAAGATGGAAACCCCCCAGTTTCCGCCCACATTTTAAAAGGGGGAAGGGAAACCCCAAAATGTCTGCGTCGGGGTATCAATTATTTTTAAATGGAGATTATTTTCTGATTCTCTGTTTCCCCCCAATACTCCGGAATTCCCCCTTAATTGTTTCTGGTGAGTATTTTTTGCAGACCCCCCTTTTCCCCCCGTACCTATCAATCTTCTTAAAACCCCCCCTTTTCCAAAAAGGCCCCCGGGGGGAATAAATTTTCCCGCCCCCCCCTTTTCCGTTTGCGAGCCCCTTTAAACATTATTTTTCATTTAATTCCTTCAAATTTCCCCCTTTTAAAAGGGGTTGTGGCATTATCAAATCAAACCTGGGCGGGGTCCCTTTGCAATTTCAAACACCCGTATGAACTGTTCTGCAGAAAAAACCCCGGGGCCCCTTTTTAAATACTGCCCCCAGAAGTAAAAAAAAAACACATACACTTTAAAAAGGGGGAAAACCATCTGCAGTACCCCTTAAAATATTGGGGCCAAAATTTTAACCCAAAACCTTTTCATCAAATGGTTTTTCAACTCCCACTTTTCCCCGGGAATGGGGGGGGTCCTGGATACATATGGGGGTTTTGGACCCCGACGACCCCTACACTTTCCCCATGACCCCCTTAAAATTTTGGGGCGTCCTTGAGGAACCCCGAAATTTTCCCCCAATACAATTTAAGGTATCTTGAAAATTCCCCAATCATCACATTTTTTGGGTATTTATTGGGAATTTTAAAAAAGTCAGATGATGAGTCTTGGGCAGCAGGATAGGGGGGTTTTGCATATTCACCCCCAAATTTTTCAAGTTGCAACCTACCCCCTGATTACATTTTTTCCCCCCCTTTTTGCCCCCAAAAATTTTTTTATTTTGAACCTTTCCCAATTTTTCCATCCCCCTTTTTTTAAATTTAAACCCCCCTTTCCTAGATTTATCCCCTTTTCTTCCCCTGTACCGTATTTGAGGATGTGGGAAAAAAAAAAACAGATATTCATCTTTTTATAAAGTTAAAACCAACTTTGTGACATTAATCAGTTTTTTAAAGATGAGATTATTTTTTATCAAAAGGCTAAAGGGGGGCCAATGACTGGAGCCCCGGGGTTTTCCGAAATTTTCCCAAAGGGGCAAATGGGGTTTTTTTAAAGGCCAATTAACTTAATCCCCCAGCCAACTGGGCCCCCCAAAACCCCGAAAAAAATTTTTTAAAAATTTGATAACCCCAACCCCCGGGGCAAGAAGTCAGGGGGGGTTCCCCCGGGGGGAAATATTAATTTAAACATGCGGGCCCCCAAAATGTCATATTTCTCGATCCTTTTAATTTTTTGGGGCTTATTTTGCACAATATAATCTTGCTGGTTCCGTTGGGGTCCCCTGCAGGATACCTCATTAGGGGGGAAAAAATTTGGTTTTTGCTAATATTTATTTTCGGCAATTTACCCGATAAAACCCCGCTAATTTGACCCCCCAAAAAAATTTTTAATTTCCCAACTGAGGAAAAGGGAAGAAATTTTTAAATTGGGGGCCACTTTAGCTTTGGGGCATGACAAGAGAAATATTTTTTACCCCTTGGGGAAAAAAAGGGGTTTTCCCCCAAAAACCCCCAATTTTAGAAGCATCAAAAAAAAAGTGGGGTACATGTATATCCCCCTTCTGACCCCCAAGGGAACTCCAAAAAGGGGAAATTTTTTTGTAATCCCCAAATTTAAATTCCCTTTCCCCCCCGAACGTTTTCCCAGGAAAAGGGGTTTTACCCCGGCACTTCTGCTTCCATGCCTCTTTTTAAAATTTTCCCCCGGGGTTGTAAGGGCGCCCCCAAAACCCGGGGGAAAAAAATTTTTTAAACTTCAGCAAGAGGACCCCCTTTAGTTAATTTTTTGGGGGATACTATAATTATTAGGCTTCAAAAAAAAGCCCCCTTAGTACCCCCAAATCAGCCCCAATACATTGTTTTCCCCCCAGATTTTCCCTCCCCCCGGGGGTTTTCTTTTTTTTATTGGGGGCCTTTTTAAACCGGGGCGAATTTTGTTCCACCCCCGAGAATATTTTGCACCTTGCATTATGCCCGGCCCTTCTATATCCTCATTAATTCCTCTTGGGTTTTACGTAAAAACCGGGGGGAAAATTTTCCCATTATTTGTTTACCCATTTTTTTTACCCAGTGGCCCACCTGTACGTTTGGATGTGCATTTATCGCCCCTTTTAAGGAGGAAGGGGCGGGGAAATAGCGCCAAAAAAAAAAATTCTGGTCGGGGGGGGTTTTTTAAAAAATTTTAAATGGATTCAGGATCCCCCCAGGAATGGAAAACCCCCCATCCGTTTTTTGCAACCACCTCAGGAAAGTTTTTCCCGGGGTTCCCCCAAAAAGGATAAATTAACTCTGAAATTAAAAAAACATCCCCCAACCCCCCGTGGGGGCGGACCGGGGTTTAAAAAATCATTCAAACTAGGTACTTTTTTTTTACCCCTGGCACTTTATAAAGGTCCTCAAAGGGGAAAATTTAACCTTCTTCACTTTTTTAAGAGGAAAAATAGTGGCCATGAATCTTGGCGATCGGGAAAAGGGCCCTTTCCCCCTTTTTTGAACGGGTTTAAATTTTTAAATGTTCTTAATTACCCCATTTTAAGCAGTCAGCAATTTGGTGTCTTCCCAAACCCCCCGGGGGTGGGCCTTTTTAAAAATCCATACGCCATCCAGTAATTGTAGGTAGTTTTTGGGTGGTTTAGCTTTTCCCCCGGGGGTCCACCCGTATTTTTCCCGACTGAATTTAACATCCTTCAGGGGGTTTTTCCCGAAAAGGAATCATCTGGGGGTTTCCCCCTTTACATTAATCCTTGGGTACTGTCCCGTTCCACAATTTATGTCTGGGTTTTCCGGGGGCCCCATGGGGAAAAAAATTTACCGGGTGAGTTCCATGGAAGACCCCCGTGATTTCATTTATGGCTTTCCCCCCAGTCATTCTATCGAGGAAGCCTACCATAATTTTAAAAAACCCCCCCCTAGGGGAAGGGGGAAACCCGGGGGCTCTTCTTCATACCCTTTTTCGAAAGTGGGGAAAAATCACTGCCTACTAATACACCTATTGGTCCCACAGAGTCAATTGACCGCTGGGGGGCCAGTTTCACATTATTCTGTGAGGGGGTTTTGCATGGTGGCAGTAAGACCCCAATGGAATCTTTTTCCCGGGAGTCTATCAAAATTTCTGCATTGGGTTTGTCTTTTTCTGCCCAGACAGACATTTAATAAACGGGGTCAAAAACCCCCCCATCTGGGGAGGAAACCAGATAGTTTCAAGGTGGGGGGGTCCCCCTTCATACTTTCATCCCCTTAAGGCAATCAAATTTTTTTGAAAGTACGTTGTGATCCCCGGGTCCAACAACCGCTGTTACTTCTTTGACTTTAGGGGCCCTTTATCCTTTAATTTCCCTGTCCAGACAGGTAAGGTAATTTATTTAAAACCCTTACGAACATTAGCCGAAGTTTTACGCACTACTTTTAGTGTCGGGGGGATTATCCCCACCCTTACAGTCACCAAGGGCTAGGATTAATCAATTTTTCACATGACTATGTGGTGCCTTCCTATTGCATTGGTGACAATTTATACAGTTTGGTTGGAAATTTCCCTTTTTCATTATGGGTTCCCCCAGACATTTGGGTAACCTGTCAAGTTCATCCACCCCCCACTTTCACACCCCGAATTATAAGTACCGCAAAATTTGGAGTAATGGGCTTTTCAGAAGAGACAATTTTTTCCTTGGTTAGACAGTTTACCCCCCGGTTACCCCTTACTGGGGTGTTTTTTCTTCCCGTCTTGTTATGACGAACCATTATTACTGGTCCCTGTCACTTGATAGGTGCGAACATAACCCTTTTATTGGATGGGTTGTAACTGTGGAAACTTATTTTTGCTAAAAGTTCCACAGGGTAAGTAAGCCGTATGGAACCTTAGACATACCACGGATCGCCCCTCGGAGTTTATAAACCCACACACCCAACCAAAACAAGCATACCCATTCAAGTTGGCAGAGGTAACAATTGTGTACATTTAATTGATAGATTTATTCACCTAGGAAAGCCTAGGAAAGTTTGTACAGTTAGTACCTAATATTAGGATTATTGAGGCAATGTTAGATATTAATAATGTAGTTCTAGCACCTTAATATAGGTAGATATAAGCCCCAAATAGACGAACCTTGGGTTATGTTAGCTAGAGAGAACTGGCAGCCCACACTTGAATCTAAGCGGAGTGATGCTGACTCCTCCTTACCAGATCAGACTTCAAGGAGTGAACAAGCGCTGTGAACAGTGCAGCATCCCCACGTGACTTCCATCTGTCCCGGGGGCACGGAAGAGATATCCCGAAGTACTGAGGATATCTCACTCCATCCAGACCCAATACAGAAGGACCTTACCTCTTTTCTTCTCAGTATCTGGCCAGTTTTCTGGGGGAAACGTGTGTAGGTTTTGTTGTGGGTCTCTCGTGCGGTTGGACGCAAATTAGCAGGTACCAGCGTCCCATTGTTGAGTAAAAGTCTGGAAGCTAGTGTCTCATACTGTTTAGATATTGCTTGGAGGATATACCCTAGAGCTGGGGATTCTGAGTTAATACAAGACACTAATACCACTTAATTTGCAGATTAAGACTCTTCCCTTCACATGGTGTTTGGAGGGGGTTATAGCTTAGGAAGATTAGGAGCCACATGTCCACTCCATCAAGTAAGTTAAACCCTTTCATAATAGTGCATGAAGTAGAGAATTCTTTTACTGCAGTTAGCTAGAAATTTGTCCATAGCCACTCTGAGAGAAGTGTCTCAGAGTGTCGGGGTCAACAGTGCTTGCTCAGAGTGCAGCTTACAAGAAGGCAGTCCCAAGGCAAGTTTCTATAGTAACTATTACCATTGGGATAATTTTCCCTATGTGGAACTTAACTGATGACTCAACGTCATTATGACCTGTATTCTTGTAGATGAATGGTTCAGAGAACCACAAGTTAAATTAGACACATATGCAACACTTGGGTATCTTTATTGAGGAAACGTTTCGCCACACAGTGTGGCAAAACGTTTCTCAATAAAGATACCCAAGTGTTGCATATGTGTCTAATTTATAACTTGTCGGTTCTCTGAACCATTCATCAACATCCTGTCTGACACAGCAACATCTTGGGATCTTGATACAAACGAATTCTTCAACACTTGTCCAACCTTTGGACGAAGACCTACTTCGAATAGTGGATGGTATCACTATGACCCCGCCTCCTCCTGCTTCACATCACCTGATTACAGCATATAAGCCACCTCTATGGCCTTGTGCTGCACTCTAACAAGATTGATGGACTGAACACATCGACTCCAGGCCGAGGGACTGATTACCTCAAACTCCTCCTTCCTTACACCTTCTACTTTTGATTGACTGATGAAGCCACTGTGTGGCGAAACGTTTCCTCAATAAAGATACTCAAGTGTTGATATGTGTCTAATTTATGACCTGTATTCTTAAAGGTAGTGGGTTGGCTAGTCTGCAGTTGAACAATTAATTCTTGCAAGCCTATCCTTATTTCCTCCAACCCAAAGTAACCTTGTGGTGCTTGTTAGATAACCACCCTATCGTCTTATGGTTCAATTTATTTTGTATCATCACACTCAACAACCAATCTGATTCCTCCAGACTATGTTTGTTACTCAAGATCTTGAGAGTGCTCTCTAGTTTAATCCGAAATTGTTGCAACCCTTTATAGTTGTAATCTGGAGTTTTCAAATTAACCAGCGTAGTTTTTTTTATATTTTATTGAAAAACAATTACAAAACACATGACAATACGGAGACAGAAAACAGAGTGGTAACTTAAAATACAAGCACAAACTGTGCTTGGCAAAGCAACAACAAAAGTTAAAAAATTTTCCCTACTTAAGAAAACATACAAAGCATAAATACAATGCACAAAACCAGAAAACCTATCACTCAATGCTTACCATCCATGAACAGGAAAATAATAACGTATGTACATAATCCGAAGGACATTTAGTTTGTTCTTTATTAT
>WNWK01055372.1:0-11296 GCA_009830355.1 Cherax destructor
ACACTAACAGCCCCCTTTAAGGCTGGCGACATTGCAGACCTGGAGAGTGTACAAAGAACTTTCACAGCACACATAAGTATGATAAAGCACCTAAATTACTGGAAACGGTTGAAGGTCCTTGATCTGTATTCCCTGGAATGCAGGCGAGAGAGATACATGATAATACATATACAATTGGAAGGTCCTGGAGGGATTGGTACCAAACCTGCAGACGAAAATCACTCCCTATGAAAGCAAAAGACTCGGCAGGAGATGCAACATTCCCCAGATGAAAAGCAGGGGCGCCACGAGTACACTGAGAGACAACACCATAAGTGTCCGGGGCCCAAGGCTGTTCAACTGCCTCCCAGCATACATTAGGGGGATTACCAATAGACCCCTGGCTGTCTTCAAGAAGGCACTGGAAAGCCACTTAAAGTCAGTACCTGACCAACTGGGCTGTGGTTCGTACATCAGTAACAGCCTGGTTAATCAGACCCTATCCACCATGAGGCCTGGTCTCAGACCGAGCCGCGGGGGCGTTGACCCCCAAAACCCTCTCCAGGTAAACTGGTTTTCCTCGAGCCTCTTCATAAAAGTTGCCCTGCTTACATTACAACAGCATATCAAATCTTAAAAAAAAAAAAACTTGTCTACACTCTGATCTCACACACTCGTGCCCGCCCCTACTACTTAAAACCAAGCTTGTGGCTTGGTTGGTAGAATCAGCTTGCACACTGAGGGTCCAGGATCGATCCCCAGTATGGGTGAAATGGGCATTTTTCCTTACACCCGCTGCTGCTCTTCACCTAGCAATAAGTAGGTACCTGGGTATTAGCCGACTGTTATAGGTCACATCCTAGGGGACAGGATTAAAAGGACCCCAATGAAAATAAGCCAGTCCCTGATAATGTACTGACTTTATTGGATTATCCTAGGTGGCTAACTCTCCATGTAAAAAATCTGAACAAACTCTTATTCTATCTCACTCCCTCTTAACCTTCCTGGGACATTTACTTCTTTAATCCATGTTCAATAGACCAGAAAAAAAGATTGAAGCAAAACATGACATACAGGGGGTCTTAATTTACAACTAAGTTGTGTTCCAAGTTTATCAGTTCATAAAGAAAACAATAGTACATTGTGCAAAGGATGATTATGCTTTATACACATTCTTACTACAGCATGGAGGTGTAAGACTTCTAAGTGTGGATGTATGCAACTTGGGGCATTTGTAGACTGGGAGACCTTATGTAATGGAAATAAAGAAAAGAGTATTGTACTATCATTACATAAATACTCTACCTGTTTCATGCAGAAAATGGAGATCTTTTTTCAAAGCTATAACATTTGCAATAATCTTGAGTGCAAGTGGAGTTACATAATCATCTTTTTCATCAACAACTTGTTTAAGAGTCATTGCCAGATCATAGTCAAGAAAAGCTGTAATAGAACAACTATTTAAGTCATTACCAGATCAGAGTAAAAAAAAAAAAGCCATAACAGAACAATTATTTAGTAGAAAAAATATTTCCCCTCCAAGTGGTGCCTACCTATGTTCTTATACTGTGGATTAGTCAGCTTGGATTTGGCCACAGAAGCTACAGAATGTCCAAAATTATTTATAAAACAGCTGAATTCTTTCAACACATGAAAAAATATCTGCACTGAATAAAAGTGAGGATGCTGGATCAGTTTTCAGCACTCTTTATACTATCCAAGTGTTTCCTTCACATTTCTGTTTCAAAGTAATCTGACAGCAAGACAGACATGTAAAGTAAAGTAAAGTAAAGGTTTATTTCTTCGTAAAGGTTACAATGTGTAATTACAATTTTGGTTTGCTAAGTACAGTGGACCCCCGAGTTACAAACACCCCGGAAATCGTACAATTATGTAAGTATAATATTGTAAGTGCTTTTGTAAGTGTATTTTTGGGGGTCTGAAATGGACTAACCTACTTGACATTATTTCTTAAGGTAGTAAATTCGTTCGGTAATGGCACTTGAGCAGGCTTCTGGAATGAATTTTGTTCGTTACTCGGGGGTCCACTGTACAAAGAATGCCACTATCATGCCGGGGCATTTCGGGCAGACTAATCCTAATACATAGAAACAACTTAAAACTAGACAGATAATAGTACAGTGGTACCCAGAGTTTCGGCCATAATTCTTTCCAGAAGGCTGTTCAAGTGCCGTTACCGAACGAATTTGTTCCCATAAGGAATAATGTAAATTAGATTAGTCCGTTTCAGACCCCCCAAAATTACACTTACATAATTGTTCGAGTTGGGAGCTGTACGAAACTCGGGGTACCACTGTACATAGTAACTAGTACTTAAAACTAGACAAGATAGTAGTGGTTAACTGTGTTACAATTTTATTTAATCTTAATACTAATGAGTAGGTAGTAGGTTGGTAGACAGCAACCACCCAGGGAGGTACTACCATCCTGCCAGGTGACTGTGAAACAGAAACCTGAAACTGTTTTACATGATGGTAGGATTGCTGGTGTCTTTTTTCTGTCTCATAAACATGCAAGATTTCAGGTACGTCTTGCTACTTCTACTTACACTTAGGTCACACTACGCAAACATGTACACGTTTATTGTATACACACTCATCTGAGTTTTCTTTGATTTTATCTTAATAGTTCTTGTTCTTATTGCTTTTCCCTTTCATATCCATGGGGAAGTGGAATAAGAATCTTTCCTCCGTAAGCCATGCGTGTTGTAAAAGTCAACTAAAATGCCGGGAACAATGGGCTAGTAACCCCTTTTCCTGTATAGCTTACTAAAAAGAAGAAGAAGAAAACCGTCAAAGTGGAATGTTTGAATGTGCGTGGATGTTGTGCGAATGATAAGAAAGAGATGATTGTAGATGTTATGAATGAAAAGAAGCTGGATGTCCTGGCTTTAAGTGAGACAAAGCTGAAGGGGGTAGGAGAGTTTCAGTGGGGAGAAATAAATGGGATTAGATCAGGGGTTTCAAATAGAGTTAGAGCTAAAGAAGGAGTGGCAATAATGTTGAATAATCAGTTATGGCAGGTAAAGAAGGAATATAAATGTATAAATTCAAGGATTATGTGGAGTAAAATAAAGGTTGGATGTGAAAAGTGGGTTATAGTAAGTGTTTATGCACCTGGAGAAGAGAGAAGTGTAGAGGAGAGAGAGAGATTTTGGGAAATGTTGAGTGAGTGTGTGGGGAGTTTTGAACCAAGTGAGAGAGTAATTGTGGTTGGGGATCTTAATGCTAAAGTGGGTAAAAATGTTGTGGATGGAGTAGTAGGTAAATTTGGGGTGAGGTAAATGTAAATGGGGAACCATTAATTGAGCTATGTGTAGAAAGAGGTTTGGTAATAAGTATTACATATTTTATGAAAAAGAGGATAAATAAATATACAAGGTATGATATAGCACGTAAGGAAAGTAGTTTGTTGGATTATGTATTGGTGGATAAAAGGTTGATGAGTAGGCTTCAGGATGTACATGTTTATAGAGGGGCAACGGATATATCAGATCATTATTTGGTTGTAGCTACAGTTAGAGTAAAAGGTAGATGGGACAAAAAGAAAATGGCAACAGCAAGTAAGAGAGAGGTAAAAGTGTATAAACTAAGGGAGGAGGAAATTAGGGTGAGATATAAGCAACTATTGGCAGAAAGGTGGGCTAGTGCAAGTAGGAGTAGTGGGGGATGGTTGAAGAGAGTTGGGATAGTTTTAAAAATGCAGTATTAGAATGTGGGGCAGAAGTTTGTGGCTATAGGAGGGTGGGTGCAGGAGGAAAGAGGAGTGAGTGGTGGAATGAAGAAGTAAAGGGTGTGATAAAAGAGAAAAAGGAAGCTTATGAGAGGTTTTTACAAAACAGAAGTGTTAATAGAAGAGCAGAGTATATGGAGAGTAAAAGAAAGGTGAAGAGAGTGGTGAGAGAGTGCAAAAGAAGAGCGGATGAAAGAATGGGAGAGGCTCTGTCAAGAAATTTTGCTGAAAACAAGAAAAAATTTTGGAGTGAGATAAACAAGGTAAGAAAGCCTAGGAACGAATGAATTTGTCAGTTAAAAACAGAGTAGGGGAGTTAGTAGATGGGGAGCTGGAGGTATTGGGTAGATGGCGGGAATATTTTGAGGAACTTTTAAATGTCGATGAAAAGAGGGAGGCGATAATTTCATGTACTGGCCAGGGAGGTACAACATCGTTTAGGAGTGAAGAAGAGCAGGATGTGAGTGTGGGGGAGGTGCGTGAGGCATTACGTAGAATGAAAGAGGGTAAAGCAGCTGGAATTGACGGAATCATGACAGAAATGTTAAAAGCAGGGGGAGATATAGTGCTGGAGTGGTTGGTATTTTTGTTTATAAATGTATGAAAGAGGGGAAGGTACCTAGGGATTGACAGAGAGCATGTACAGTTCCTATATATAAAGGGAAGGGGGATAAAAGAGAGTGTAAAAATTATAGGGGAATAAGTTTATTGAGTATACCAGGTAAAGTGTATGGCAGGGTTATTATTGAAAGAATTAGAGGTAAGACAGAGAGTAGGATTGCAGATGAGCAAGGAGGCTTTAGAGTGGGTAGGGGATGTGTAGATCAAGTGTTTACAGTGAAGCATATATGTGAACAGTATTTAGATAAAGGTAGAGAAGTTTTTATTGCATTTATGGATTTAGAAAAGGCATATGATAGAGTGGATAGGGGAGCAATGTGGCAAATGTTGCAAGTGTATGGAATAGGTAGTAAGTTACTGAAAGCTGTAAAGAGTTTTTATGAGGATAGTGAGGCTCAGGTTAGGGTGTGTAGGAGAAAGGGAGATTACTTCCCGGTAAAAGTAGGTCTTAGACAGGGATGTGTAATGTCACCATGGTTGTTTAATATATTTATAGATGGGGTTGTAAAGAAGTAAATGCTAGGGTGTTGGGGAGAGGGGTGGGATTAAATTATGGAGAATTAAATGCAAAATGGGAGTTGACACAGTTACTTTTTGCTGATGATACTGTGCTTATGGGAGATTCTAAAGAAAAGTTGCAAAGGTTAGTGGACGAGTTTGGGAGAGTGTGTAAAGGTAGAAAGTTAAAAGTGAACATAGATAAGAGTAAGGTGATGAGGGTATCAAACGATTTAAATAAAGAAAATTGGATATCACATTGGAGAGAGGGATTATGGAAGAAGTAAATGTTTTCAGATATTTGGGAGTTGACGTGTCAGCGGATGGGTTTATGAAGGATGAGGTTAACCATAGAATTGATGAAGGAAAAAGGTGAGTGGTGCGTTGAGGTATCTGTGGAGACAAAAACGTTATCCATGGAGGCAAAGAAGGGAATGTACGAAAGTATAGTGGTACCAACACTCTTATATGGGTGTGAAGCATGAGTTGCAAATGCTGCAGCGAGGAGGAGGCTGGAGGCAGTGGAGATGTCCTGTCTAAGGGCAATGTGTGGTGTAAATATTATGCAGAAAATTCGGAATGTGGAAATTAGGAGAAGGTGTGGAGTTACTAAAAGTATTTGTCAGAGGGCTGAAGAGGGGTTGTTGAGGTGGTTTGGTCATTTAGAGAGAATGGATCAAAGTAGAATGACTTGGAGAGCGTATAAATCTGTAGGGAAGGAAGGCGGGGTAGGGGTCGTCCTAGAAAAGGTTGGAGGGAAGGGGTAAAGGAGGTTTGTGGGCGAGGGCTTGGACTTCCAGCAAGCATGTGTGAGCGTGTTAGATAGGAGTGAATGGAGACGAATGGTTTTGGGACATGACGATCTGTTGAAGTGTGAGCAGGGTAACATTTTGTGAAGGGATTCAGGGAAACCAGTTAATTGATTTAGTTGGACTTGAGTCCTGGAAATGGGAAGTACAATGCCTGCACTTTAAAGGAGGGGTCTGAGATAGTGACAGCTGGGAGGGACTTTTCTCAGCTGTCGTATCTGAGCTCCTCTGCAAAGACATGATTATGTATGAGTGTGGTGAAAGTGTTGAATGATGATGAAAGTATTTTCTTTTGGGGATTTTCTTTCTTTTGGGTCACCCTGCCTCGGTGGGAGACGGCCGACTTGTTGAAAAAAAAAAAAAAAAAAACTAATGAGAGGTAGTCAAGGTAGAGGTTTTTAAGAATAATAATCCTGAAGCTGCACATAATAAAAACAATATTACAAGTAATGGTTCAGGTAGTAATATTTCATGGATTGGCAGAAGTTAAAAGCCTAGAGGTCACATAATAAAACTAATTAACAGATGTTTTGGTTGATTTGGTTAATATTGAGAGATAAGATGATTTTTTAGCAAAGTCCTAAATTTATAAGTTGTCAGGGGATCCTTGACCGGTTTCGGTAGTGAGTTCCAGATCTCCGGGCCCTTTATGTGCATAGCGTTCTTGCATAGTGTGAGACTGACCCGAGGGATGTTGAAAAGTGCCTTATGCCTTGTATAGTGACTGTCTTCTGTTGTAACTGTCAAGGAGTAGCTTAAGTGTAGGGTTTATAGTGGAATTTAATGAGTGTATGTCTCGTATATTTAGCAAGTTCAGTCTCTTGAAAAGTGGTGGGGTGTGCTATCTAGCACAGGAGCTGGTAATCACCCACACAGCAGCTATTTGTTGGGTTATTAAAGGTTTGGGGTGGTTGGCTGTGGTTGATCCCCAGGCACATGTACCACAGGTGAGCTAAGGATATATTAAAGAGTGGTATAGGGTAAGGTGTGATGTTTGTGGTACATAGTATCTTATCTTGGAAAGGATTCCTACTGATTTGGAAATTTTCTTGGCTATGTGTTGAATGTGGGAATGAAATTTATGGTTACAGTCAAGGAGAAGACTTAGAAATTTTCCCTCAGTGTGTCTTGATATAGGGGAACCATTTAATGATATATTAAGTTGGATATTTAAGGCTCTGTTGCCAAACAGCATGAAGTATGTTTTATCTATGTTGAGAGTGAGTTTGTTACCTGGATACCTGGAGAGAGAGTTCCAGGGGTCAACGCCCCTGCAGCCCGGTCTGTGACCAGGCCTCATATTGGATCAGAGCCTGATCAACCAGGCTGTTACTGCTGGCTGCACGCAGTCCAATGTACGAACCACAGCCTGGCTGATCAGGTACCGACTTCAGGTGCCTGTCCAGTGCCTGCTTGAAGACAGCCAGGGGTTTGTTGGTAATCTCACTGATGTATGCTGGGAGGCAGTTGAACAGTCTTGGGCCCCTGACACTTATTGTGTTGTTTCTCAACGTGCTAGTGGTACCCCTGCTTTTCATTATACCTGGAGGGAGTTCCAGGGGTCAATGCCCCTGCAGCCCAGTCTGTGACCAGGCCTCATGTTGGATCAGAGCCTGATCAACCAGGCTGTTACTGCTGGCCGCACGCAGTCCAACGTACGAACCACAGCCTGGCTAGTCAGGTACCGACTTTAGGTGCCTGTCCAGTGCCTGCTTGAAGACAGCCAGGGGTTTGTTGGTAATCCCCCTGATGTATGCTGGGAGGCAGTTGAACAGTCTTGGGCCCCTGACACTTATTGTGTTGTCTCTCAATGTGCTAGTGGCACCCCTGCTTTTCATTGGGGGGATGTTACATCGCCTGCCGAGTCTTTTGCTCTCGTAGGGAGTGACTCTCGTGTGCAAGTTTGGTACTAATCCCTCGAGAATTTTCCATGTGTATATAATAATGTATCTCTCCCGCCTGCGTTCTAGGGAGTACAGGTTTAGGAACTTCAAGCGTGCTGTGAAGGATCTCTGCACATTTTCTAGGTCAGCAAGTGCAGTTAGTGTGCAGCAATATTCCAGCCTAGATAGAACAAGTGACCTGAAAAGTGTCAACATGGGCTTGGTATCCCTGGTTTTGAAGGTTCTCATTATCCATCCTGTCATTTTTCTAGCAGATGCGATTGCTACGGTGTTATGGTCCTTGAAGGTGAGATCCTCTGACATGATCACTCCCAGGTCTTTGACATTAGTTTTTCGCTCTATTGTGTGGTTGGAATTTGTTTTGTACTCCGATGAGATTTTAATTTCTTCACGTTTTCCATATCTGAGTAATTGAAATTTCTCATCATTGAACTTCATATCGTTTTCTGCAGCCCATTTAAAGATTTGGTTTATGTCTGCTTGGAGTCTTGCAATGTCTTCAACGGTGGATACTGTCATACAGATTCGGGTGTCATCTGCAAAGGAAGACACGGCACTGTGGCTTATATCCCTGTCTATGTCCGATATGAGGATGAGGAACAGGATGGGAGCGAGTACTGTGCCTTGTGGAACAGAGCTTTTTACTATAGCCACCTCAGACTTTACTCTGTTAACTACTACTCTTTGTGTTCTACTTGTTAGGAAATTATAGATCCATCTACCCACTTTTCCTGTTATTCCTTTATCACGCATTTTGTGTGCTATTACACCATGGTCACACATGTCAAAGGCTTTTGCAAAGTCTGTGAATATAACATCTGCATTTTGTTTGTCTTCTAGAGCATCCAGAACCTTGTCGTAGTGGTCCAGTAGTTGGGACAGACAGGAGCGACCTGCTCTAAACCCATGCTGCCCTGGGTTGAGTAATTGATGGGTATCTAGATGAGTGGCGATCTTGCTTCTTAGAACCCTTTCAAAGATTTTTATTATATGGGATGTTAGCGCTATTGGTCTGTAGTTCTTTGCTATTGCTTTACTGCCCCCTTTGTGGAGTGGGGCTATGTCTGTTGTTTTTAGTAACTGCGGGACGACCCCAGTGTCCATGCTCCCTCTCCATAGGATGTTAAAAGCACGTGATAGGGGCTTCTTGCAGTTCTTGATGAACACAGAGTTCCATGAGTCTGGGCCTAGAGCGGAGTGCATGGACATGTCATTTATTGCCTTTTCAAAGTCATTTGGCGTCAGGGTAATGTCAGATAGGCCTGCATCTGCCAAGTTCTGTGGCACTCTCATAAAAAATTCATTTAGGTCTTCGACTTTCAGTCTGGTTAGCAGCTCACTAAAAACTGAGTCATACTGGGACTTTAGTAACTCACTCATTTCCTTGCTGTCATCTGTGTAGGACCCATCCCGTTTAAGTAGGGGCCCAATACTGGATGTTGTTCTCGACTTTGATTTGGCAAAAGAAAAGAAATACTTTGGGTTTCTTTCAATTTCATTTATGGCTTTTAGTTCTTCCCACGTTTCTTGATTCCTGTAAGATTCCTTTAGTTTTAATTCGATGTTTGCTATTTCTCTGACCAGCGCCTCCCTACGTATTTCAGATATATTGGCCTCTTGTAGTAGCTCCGTTATTCTCTGCCTTCGCCTGTATAGGGAGTGCCTCTCTTTTTCTAGTTTACATCTCTTTCTTTTCCTTAAGGGAATGTGCCTTGAGCAAACCTCAAGTGCCACAGAGTTAATTTGTTCTAGACATAGGTTAGGATCCGTGATGCTTAGGCCATTTTCCCAGTTTATATCATTTAGGACTTGGTTTACTTGGTCCCACCTTATGTTTTTGTTATTGAAGTTGAATTTGGAGACGGCTCCCTCGCGGCTGATCATATTTTGTCGGTCTGGGGCTCCCCGCATACATGTCTGGACCTCTATTATGTTGTGATCTGAGTATATTGTTTTTGATATGATGACATTTCGTATCAGATCATCATTGTTGGTGAAGATGAGGTCCAGCATATTCTCTAATCTTGTAGGCTCTACTATTTGCTGGTTTAAGGTGAATTTGGTGCAGAGATTTAAAAGTTCATGTGTGTGCGAGTTTTCATCTGAGCTGCCTCCTGGTGTTATCTCTGCTACCACATTGTTTGGAATATTCCTCCATTTTAGGTGCCTTTGGTTGAAATCCCCCAGGAGCAAGATGTTGGGGCAGGAGCTGGAAGATTTTCCAGACAGTGATCAATTTTCAGAAGCTGTTCCTGGAATTGTTGGGACGCTGCATCCGGAGGCTTGTATACAACTACAATGACCAGGTTTTGATTCTCGATCTTTATTGCTAATACTTCAACTACATCATTTGAGGCATTTAGTAGTTCTGAACATATAAGTGACTCTGTGATATCCAAGTATATATCTTTAGCAGCTCGTTGTTAACAGTGTTTCTAAGTACAGCTGGGTCTGAGTGGGAGTAGACATAAGTAATGTCATCTGCGAAAAGAACTGGTTTAAGTAGTTGGGATGCATTGGGGAGATCATTGATGTAAATGAGAAAGTAGAGAGGGCCTAGGACACTACCCTGGGGTACTTCTACAGCTAGAGGCTAGATAGCTGAGTTGACTCCATTTGCATATACATACTGGTGTCTGTCGTTAAGATAGGATTTTACGTAAAGTAGAACCTCTGTTTTTTGTTTTTTTATAATTATCAGCACAACGTGCTTCATTTTCCATCTGTCTGCCAGATTACCATTTTGCAGTGAAATATGAAAGTGTTTCAGAGGATAACTTTGTTTGTACATTAATTTAGGACCCATAATGCTATCTGGTTTGGTCCTTAATTTTTTTTTTTTCATCCAGTCACCCTGCCTTGGTGGGAGGCGTGTTAAAAAAAATCCAGTAATAACTTAACCTTCTCTTCAGATATTACAATGTTCTTATTTTTAATTTTTGCAGTTGTCTGGGGTTTAAATATACAAAATATGTAAATTCAAAAACACACTACTGAACTTAATGATTAGTAACACATTTCTTCCTCCTATTCTGTGATTTTTGTCTTCATTCTTAAAACTTTGCATTCTGTATTTCACACTTTTAGTTTACTTTTAACCCTTTGGGGGTCGACAGGCCTTCTCAGGAAAGTGTTCCTGGGGTCGAAAAATTTTTGGAAAAAAAAAAATTAATTTTTTCTTATGAAATGATAGAGAATCTTTTTCCGATCATAACGCCACCAAAATTATGAAATTTGATCGAAAACTAACGGAATTATGCTTTTGCGAAGTTATCGGTAGCCATGACACTTACGCATCGGCGATTTTGCCCACTTTGAGCCCTATTTTCGACAAATTCCAATGTTTCAGTCTCCTAAAACTATAGCTATTTCGATAGAACTCCATTTCTTCTATCGATTTAGTACAAGAAACTGCCTATTTACCAATTTCATCTACCCAAAATAGTGGTCAGAAAATGACAATTTTCCAATTTCACACAAATTTCAAACGATGCCAATTTCAAAATAGGGTCCAGAATAAACAAGGCAGACATTCCTGGCACTAAAATAAGATGTTCTCTGTTCATTAGTCACGTCTCCAGGCCCCTGTTCCATTACTTTTGCTTTTCATTTTGAATTTTTATTCTCACAAAAAATAGAAGATTTACTGTTATGTATACAACTGCATCATTGTAAAATGGTACAAATAATATCAGAGCACTTGTGCATGAATATAAGACTCGCCAGTTGATG
>WNWK01055373.1:0-11296 GCA_009830355.1 Cherax destructor
AATAATACTTTGCTTACCTTTTGGGAAATTTTTTATTTACACAAAAAAGAAGATTCTGTTATGCAGACTACTGTTTTTTAAAATGCATAAATAATGTCATTCATGACTTGCGTACCCTGAATGGGTCAGTGGGACAGGTTTTGGGGCGGTGGCAGTCATTTTTTTACTGCCAAAGAATTAAACATTTCTGCTATTTTTGAGCTCAATTTCAAGGTATTTCCCATAGAGCCAATAAAAATCATATCTATTTCTGTAATATATCTTACATTCTTTTTCCAAATGAGATTAAAAAAGAATACAACCAAAAACCATACAAAAAATACCGCAAAGGGGGCAGCTAATATCTCTGAAGTGAACTCCGATATTTATGGTCCGATTTCTCTCTTTTTTGGTGTACTTAAGAAGCATTTTTTTCCATCATACATTCCCCAAAGTTTCAAAAGATACCCCAAAAAAAACAACTGAAAAAAAATTTTTTAAACCAAAAATCATTTAGAATTATAATAATTATTATAATAATATTATAATAATATAATACTAATACTACTACTAATAATAATACAAAAAAAATTTTATTTCTTTTTCTTTACATGGGTTTACATTACAATCATAAATTGAGGTGCAAGGAGACCCTTCTGGCATGCCTTGGCAAAAGGGGAGTTTAAACCCCTTTGGGGGCCCAAGGGGGTCTCTCTGAAATTTCGTTTTTTGGGTCCCACAAAAAAAAAAAAAAAAAAAATTTATTTTTCATGAAAATAATAGAGAATTTTTTTCTGATCATAACGCCAAAAAAAAATATGAAATTTGATAAAAAACTAACGGGTTATGTTTTTCAGTAGCGGTATCCATGACATTTATGAATCGGCGTTTCGCCCACTTTAAACCTTTTATTTTTGGCATATTCCAATTTTTCCGGTCTACTAAAATTATAGTTTTTTCCCTTTTAAATTCCATTTCTTCTATCGATTGAGTACAAAAAAGGGGCCTATTTCCCAAATTTTCCCCAACTCCCCAAAAATAGTGGTCAAAAAATGGAAATTTTGGGCCCAATTTCACACAAATTTCAAACGTGTCAATTTCAAAATAGGGTCCATAATAAAGGGGGGCATACATTCCTGGAAACTTAACATCTTCTCTGTTTTTTAGTCCCGTCTCCAGGCCCCTCTTACATTACTTTTGCTTTCTTTTTTGGGAATTTTTATTCTCAAAAAAATAGAATTTATTGTTATGTATAAAACTGCATCATTGAAAAAATGGTATAAATAATATCAGTGCACTTGTGTAAAATATTAGACTCCCCAGTTGATGTGTTTTTGGGGCGCATGGGGGATTTGTTTACTCTTAACATGGGCCCAAAAAATCGAACATTTTCACTAATTTGCCCAGTTTCAAGGTACATGTCAGGAAACCCAGTCAAAATTATCTCTATTTCTGTAATATATCATCTATTCTATAAAATGAGACTAAGAAAACGAGAATAAAAACATAAATATCAAGGAAAAAGACCAAAGTCGTTGTTTTAAAACCAAAAACACGGTCAGATTTTTTTCCCCATTATGCACTGTGTGGTGCAAAAATTTTTTATCCCGGCACACTGACCGCACAGACCCATTCTATCACATCTAGGCCTAACAGCCTGTTTCTGTTGTTTAAAGGGGCGTTTAAATTTAGGCATACTAGTGTTAATAACCCCGGGGGCGAAAACGTAAAAAATCGACCAAAACCCTAAAAGGGGTTTAAATTTCCAATGGTTATAGACTATAAAACATAATTTTGGGAGAAATTGAGTGAGTTTGAATTGGTGACCCCTTAAATTTTTAATAATAATAAACAGGGGGGAAACGGATATATCAGATCAATTTAGTTGTAGCTACAGTTAGAGTAAGGGGTAGATGGGACATAAGGAAAATGGCAACAGCAAGAAAAGGAGAAGGTGAAAGTAAAAAACTAAGGGATGAAAGTTAGGGTGAGATATAAGCAACTATATTAAAAAATGGTGGGTAAAACAAAGGGAAAAAGTGGGGAAGGGGGGTGAAGAGGGTTGGGATATTTTTAAAAAAACCAATATTAGAAGGGGGGGCCGAAGTTTGTGGTTACAGGAGGGGGGGGCAGGGGGAAAAGAAGAATGATTGGTGGAATGATGAAGAAAAGGGGGTGTGATATAAGAGAAAAAAGGGAGCTTATTAGGGGGTTTCTCAAAAAAAGTTTTGTAAGAAGAGCAAAAATATATGGAGAGTAAAAAAAAAGGTGAAGAGTGGTGGGGAGTGCAAAAGGGGAGCAGATGAAAGAGTGGGAGGCACTGTCCAAAAAATTTTGCTGAAAATAAAAAAAAAGTTTTGGAGTGAGATAAAAAAAGTTAAGAAAAAACCTAGGGGGCGAAAAGGGGTTTTTCGGGTTAAAAAAAGAGTAGGGGAAATTTGTAGATGGGGAGCTGGAGGTTTGGGTAGATGGCAGGAATATTTTGGGGAAATTTTAATAGTCGATGGAAAGGGGGCGGTAATTTCATGCACTGGTCAGGGAGGTATAACATCTTTTAGGAGTGAGGAAGAGACCCGGGTGTGAGTGTGGGGAGGTGCCCGAGGCATTACGTAAATGAAAGGGGGGAAAGGGAAACAAGGGAAATGGCCCGGGGTCAAGACAAAAAATTTAAAAGCAGGGGGGGATATTGTGTTGGAGTGGTTGGTATCTTTGTTTTTAAAAAATGTATAAAAAAGGGGGAAAGGGACCTAAGGGTTGGAAAAAGGCGGGATAGTTCCTTTTTATAAAGGTAAGGGTGACAGAAGAGATTGTAAAAATTATAAGGGGGAAAAAGTTTTCTGAGTATACCAGGTAAAATGGGACGGTAGGGTTATTATTGAAAGAATTAGAGGTAAGACAGAGAGTAGGAAGCAGATTAAAAGGGGGGTTTTAGAGTGGGTAGGGGATTTTAGATTAAGTGTTTACATTGAAGCAAAATGTGAACAGTATTTAGATAAAGGTAGAAAAATTTTTATTGCATTTATGGATTTAGAAAAAGTATATGATAGAGGGTTAGGTTAGCAATGTGGGATGTTTGCGGTTGGGAAAAGGTAGGAAATCACCATGGTTGTTTAATATAATTAAGGGGGTTTAAAAATAAGTAAATGCTAGGGTGTTGGGGAGAGGAGTTTTGAAATTTAAAATTTTGGGAATCAAGTACGAAATGGGAGTTGAAGTTACGTTTTGCTGATGATACCGGGGTTTTGGGAGATTTTTAAAGAAAAGGCAAAAATTTAGTGGACAGTTTGGGAGGGGGTGTAAAGGGTAGAAAGTTGAAAGTGAACAAAGATAAGGAAAGGTGATGAAATTTTCAAACAATTTAGATAAAGAAAAATTGGATATCACATTTGGGAGAGGGAGTATGGAAAAGTGAATGTTTTCAGATATTTGGGGGTTAACCCGTCAGCAGATGGGTTTTTGAAGGATAAATTAAAAAGAAATTTATGAAGTAAAAAAAGGGGAGTGGTGCATTGAGGTATCGGGGGACAAAAAAAAGTTATCTATGGAGGCAAAGAAAAAGGGAAAGTATAAAATAATGGGGACCAACACCCTTTTATGGGTGTGAAGCTTTTTTAAAAAGCTGCAGCGAGGAGGCGGCTGGGGGTGGAGATGTCCTGTCTAAGGGCAAGTGGAAAATATTATGCAGAGAATTGGAAGGGGGAAATTAGGAGGAGGGTGGAGTTACTTAAAAAATATTAGTCAGAGGGCTGAAGAGGGTTGTTGAGGGTGGTTTGGTCATTTTGGGGAGAATGGATCAAAAAAAAATGACGGGAGCATATAAACCCGTAGGGGAAAGGGGAAAGGGGGGGAGGGGGGCGCCCTTTGGGGGTTTGGGGGGAGGGGGGAAAAGGGGGTTTTTTGGATGAGGGGGTTGGACTTCCCCCGCAAGTGTGTGGCGAGTTGATAGGAGTGAATGGGACAAATGGTTTTTTGGGATTTACGAGCTGCTGGAGGGAGCAGGGTAATATTTAGTGAAGGGATTCAGGGAAAAGGTTATTATAAAAATTTGGGACCTGAGTCCTGGAATTGGGGAAATACAATGCCCCACTTTAAAGGAGGGGTCTGGGATAGTGACAGTTTGGGGGGGGACTATTCCCAAACTGTCGATCTGAACGCCCCTGCAAAGACAGTGATTATGTATGAGTGAGGTGAAAGTGTTTAATGATGATGAAAGTTTTTTCTTTTGGGGATTTCTTTTTTTTTGGGTCACCCTGCCTCGGTGGGAGACTGCCGACTTGTTGAAAAAAATAATAATAATCATTATTATTATTAAATTTAAGGAACTGAGCACAGACCCAAATTTCCCCTAGATCAAGAGCAAGAGCCCCTTAAAAGTGTCAAGGAACCTCCTTGAGGCCTGCATGCATCTCAAAATTTTGCTCGCATCTGGAAGCAAAAATTGACTGAGCGACTGCTCGTATCTCGAAAAACCGTATGTCGAGGCACTCGTAAGTGGAGGTTCCACTGTAGTCTTGTTCAAGTAACACTTCATTACGAGTAGTTGACCATTTAACCCTTCACTGTTGGTGACATATAGGTACAGCTTACAAGCGAGTGTCAGTGACTTTAAATATGCAAAATTCTAGCAGCTTCAAATCTAGAAGGAGAAAGCTGGTAGATCTTCGTGAGAGAATGGATCTGCATGGTCAGGGGTGCAGTATAAAAATCGGGAGTCAGTGGTGCATTGTGGGAATGCCATTTCAGTACACCTTATTCATCATGCCTCACGGTAAGAAATACCTCACTCCCCAGTGAATTGGGACTCTTCCCTTCCCAAGTGATAGTTCTAACACAGATTGAAGTGTCAGTGAAGATGAGTCTCATGGTTTTGAGGGGTTTGAGACTGGGAAAACAATACCTAGGATACCAGAAATAGTGCTGGGAAAAACCCCGACAATTATCAGTTCCACCTTCCACCGAAAAGTCAGACAAAGTGACTTATTTCCATGTGGGTGGTGGGAAGGCAGCATGGGTGGTGGGGAAGACAGCATGGTTGGTGGGAAGACCGCATGGTTGGTGAGGAAGACAGCATGGTTGGGGGGGGAAGACATCATGGTTGGTGGGGAAGGCAGCGGGGGTTTGGAAACATGTTTTGTAAACAATAAAGGGTGGACCCTCGGTTTTAAAGAAAATTTTTTCCAGAATGCTGTTTGATTGCCGTTAAACAATTTTTTCCCCATAAGGAAAAAATGTAAATTAGATTAGTCGTTTCAGACCCCCAAAAGCACTTACGAAAATACACTTACATAATTGGTTTGGGGGTTTGGGGGTTTTTGGTTTTTTGTGTTTTGGGCATACAATAAATGAATATATGTACATTGCACATTATATTTCCCCAACCAAAAAAGTTACTTGAAAAAATAAAATATTAGAAAAAAAAAGAAGAAAATAGAAATAAAAGAAAAAAATAATATTACTGAATGAGTGGCAGTTCCCGATGTTGCACTGTTTGCAATTTTTTTTTTTTTTTTTTTAAAACAATCAGAAAAATATTCAAAAGGGATTTTGGCAAAAAAAAAAAATTTTTTTTTTTTCAAATATTTTTCCATGAAACAATTTTTGTGATCGGGCCCTTTGGATAGTGAAAGGGTTAAGGAAGGTATGAAGTTTGTCATCTGCACCATCAAAAATTTTTATCTTCATCTCTGATGTAATTTAAAACCCAAAAAACTAGATTACATGTTCATTGACAAGGTCACATAAGTACAGTGGTTTAGTTATCTCAATCAATCAATCAACTTTTTTTTCTGATAATATTACAAATGGGGTTTACATATGTTGTTTATACTTTTTATGAATTATTTATTAAAAGGGGCCAAAAAATTGCCTGGGGTTCCCTGGGCATTTCAGGCGTCTTATCTAGATCTTACTCTATAGTGACACAATGATTATACTGGTACATATTAAGGTTAGGTAATTGTAGTGATTAATTTGGTTTAAAAATTGGGGTAGTTAAAAAAATTTAAGAATTTAACAATTAGTTTATATATTAATGGAAATGGTGACGTGTTGGCATGATACAGTTTCTATATTGGGTGTCTTAGGCAAACATATGACTAGCAAAATTAGGGAAAGCAATAGTTGTATTAAATTTTTGGTTACAGTCATGTAATTTTGGGAATCACAGATATCAATAAGTGTATTTTTTGTGGATATGTGCAAGATAAAGTAGTTTTCATGTGGTTAGCTCCCGGTAAGGAGATAAGATTTTTTTAAGGTGTTTTTAAAAAATGGAGGTTGTGTTTTCCCCAGTTCAGAGTTTTCAGGCGGGGAGTTCCAGTTTTGGGGCCCCTTTTTATGTACTTTGGGAATTTTTTTGAAAGATTTAGTCGGACAGGGGGAATGTCAAAGAGATGTTTGTGTCGGGTATTATGTCTATGGGTCCTTCACAACTGTCAAGAAAGTGTTTAATAGGGTTAAATTTGGGGTTTATGGTTCTAAAAAGGGGGGGTTGCAGAGTAGTAAGTGTGGATGTTTTTAACAGGAAAAAATTTAATCTTTAAGTGTGGGGGGGGGTTGCCTGGCGTTGGATTGGGGGAATTCCTTACTGTGGCTTTTTTTTGGGGTTATTACTTTAGGTGTTTTGTTTGTTGACCCCTGGCACAAATGGCATATGTGGGAAAGGGATAGATGAGTGAATAGTATAGTGTGGGGTGGGGATGATTGTGATAAAGAGAAAGGATCTTAGAGGGATCCAAACATTTTTGGGACCTTTTTTTTGTTATGTTTTGGGATATGAGTGCTGAATTTCAGGTTGCTGTCGAGGTGAAGGCCCGGGAATTTCCCCTCATTATTTTTAAACAATAGGGTTTTTGACTTTTAAAGTTTTAAAAGCATCACCTGCTCTGTTACCAAATATAATATGAAGGTCTTATCAGTGTTGAGTGTAAATTTGTTGGCTGTCATATTTTTTGTAATTTCGTTAACGGGGGTTGGCTGGCAAGATTTTGGGTGGGAGATGACATAAGTTGTGTGTCAACCCCAAAAAAGTTTGGTTTGGTGTTGTGATACATTGGGGAAAATCATTGATGTATAAGAGGAAGAGCAGAGGGAAAAAAGGGCACTTCCCCCGTGGTACTCCAAAATATCAAGTTGGGGGGTTGAGGGGGTTTTGTTTTTAATGGTGACATACTGATACCTATTAGTAAGGTAGGGTTTGAAGTATGCAAATGCAGACTTCTTATACCATAGTGGTCAAGCATTGGCCATTTTTCCCAAAAATGCTGTTCAAGTGCCGTTACGGGGAAATTTTTTCCCCCTAAGGAAATTTAAAGTAAAAATTTGATTAGTCCATTTTGACCCAAAAAAAAATACAGTGGACCCCGGGTTTTTGTAAATTTTTTTTCCAGGGGAAAGCCGTTCAAGTGCCATTACAAACGAATTTATTCCCAAAAGGGAAAAATGTAAATTGGGCCTTTTAGACCCCCAAAAAAACACTTACAAAAGCCCCAAAAAAAACACTTACATAAATTGTTCGAGTTTGGAGCATCATGAAACCCGGGGGTTTCCCTGTACTTCAAAAGCACTTACAAAAATACCCACATAATTGTTGGGGTTGGGGGCAGTACGAAACCGGGGTCCACTGTAATAGATTTGTTACTGTTTCAGATGTTTTTAAAAATTTCTAATTACAAAAAATTAGAACTCTGCTAACTTTGCAGCTAGACATAGTTGAGCCAAAAGTATTTAAGGTCAAAAACTAATTACAGACAGTGGTACCCCGGATTTCATACAGCTCCCAACTCAAACAATTATGTAAGTGTATTTTTGTAAGGGGCTTTTGTTTAAAGTATTTTTTTGGGTTTAAACGAACCAACCCCCCCAATTTTAGTCCTTTTGGGGAAAAAATTGCCGGAATGGGGACTCAACAGCATTCTGGAACAAATTTTGATGAAACCCGGGAAACTGTACTAAAAAAATTTTTGGCCTCTATAATTCTATATACAGTTGCAAATTTTGAACATAAGTTCATATTTAGGAAAATGACCTTCAAAAAAGTTCTTTAGTAAAATGAGAAAAAGATAACAGCCCCTCCCCTCACGTAACGGGTGGGGTTCCGTTCCTAAGACCACGTTGGTAAACGAACCCCCACCTAAAAGAGGGCATACTACAATGGGAGTGAGTTTGTGCCAACCATCTTTGATATTGTTTTTAATGTCACCTTTGAACCATTTATAACATTTCTGGTATATTTTTAAATGTTTTATACAGTAGGGTACTGTATATTATAAAAAACAATGAAGAAAACAAATTAAATACATTACTTAGTTATGCATACTGGTCAGAGAGTCTCGTAAGTCTGAGAGTTGGAAAAGAGTACATCTCTAAGTGAGTTAGGCTGTGTTTATAATTGTCTTTAAAAGAGAAACACCACATAGAAGAGCTGTTGTAAAATTTTGCAAATGTTTGTTTAAAGACTTATTCATAGCATCTTAAAATATTAAGGGACATCCTCCCCTTCCTATATTCCCATTACTTTAAATTCAAGACACTGAATTCATTCCCTTTAATTTTACCTCCCTGGTAATTTGTTTTCGCAGTGTGAAATATATCACAGAACAGGTGGGGGTCAACCCCAGCAAAAAATTTAAACCTTTGAAGGTCTCCCCGGTTCTAAACTTTGAAGCCAGGGTCATGAGCTCAGCTCACTCAGATAAACTGTGAAGGGTTTTGGGGCCCAGATATGAGAGAATGCATCTATATGGTAAGTACCATATAAAAAATCCTGCAATGCAGTGCATGAAAAAACTGGATTGTATTTTTTAAAATCGCGAATATGCGGTGTATTTTTTCATATAGTTTTACGGTTGTATTCATGGTTTTTTGGGTCTCATTTGATAGAATGGAGGATATTTATACAAATAGAGACATTCACGGGTTTTTAGTACTAAAATATTTGAAATTGAGCTAAATGTAGGGAAAATATTTGTTTTTTGGATGTTAAGAGTAAAAAACATCTCATCCAATCCCGTCAGCTGGTGGGTCAAATGTGCATTCACAAGCCTGTTTTTGTATAAATTTTTTTTTTTCGTGTGAATTAAAAATAAAAATGGAATTCATCTGTAAAAACCTGGAAACGTAATAATAACAGAGGAAATTTTTTTTTAGTGTCGGGAATACCTGCATTGTTTATTCTGGACCCTTTTTAAAATTTGGGAAATTTTTTAATTTTTGGTGAAATTCCAAATTCCCAATTTTCCCAATCATTTTATTGGGTAGTTGAAATAGTTGATTGGGCGATTTCTGGTGCTCAAAAAAAAAAAAAAACATTGCAAATAGCTAAAAATTTGGTCTAAGGGAACAATATAATTGGCCAAAAATAGAGTAAAAATGGGCAAAATCACCAATGCGTAAATATCCTGACACTGCAAAATTCACAAGAACATAATTTGCAATTTTTTTTCAAAAATTTTATTTTTTTTTTATTACCTTCAAAAAAGATTTCACCATTTCATAAGAAAACTAAAATTTTTTTTTAATTTTGGATCCCGTGGGGGGTTTTTAGATGGGGCTGGCCCTCAAAAAGGGTTAAAATTGCAGGCCAGCATCCTGTATATTATTAACATTTAAAAAATTTAATTTAAAAATCACTGAACCATCAGTCGCCACTTAATTTTTCATACTTTTGGGTTACACTTCTCACATTTTAAGTCCATTGTCTAGGTTAGAACCTTTGTTGCAATTTCATTGGGGCATGAAAGAACATTTTTTCCTTTTAAAATTAAAATAATAGTTCTTTATTTAAAAGCAACTAGTATTTACTTTTACAGTCTTGCTTCTCCCTCTTGACTTCAAAAAAAGTTTTTTAAATTGTAACCATGGAAAAATGATTTATCAAAATACAGTGGACCCCTGGGTTACACCATTTTTGTTCAAGAATGCTGTTCAATCCCTTTCAAAAAAATTTATTCCCAAGAATAATGTAAATTAGATTAGTCCTTTTTGACCCCCCCAAAAACTTTCAAAAAATTACAAAAATAAAATTACATAAAAGGGTGAGTTTGGGATATTGAAACGGGGGCCCCCTGTAATTTTTAGTTTTTTTGAGATTTCCAGTCAATTAATCTAACCTTTTACAGTGAGACCCCCGATTCTGAACTCCCTCCGTCCCAAAAATATTTGAAAAATTCTTTCAAAAAACTTAAAAATATTTTTATATTTTTTTAAAAAAAAAATTCGATCAGTACTTACCGGGGATATGGGTGAAGTTGAAGAAAGTGGGCCCTAGGAAATGGGGGTTCCCCTCTAATATTATTTTAATTTTATTCTATTTTTTTTTTTTATTATTTTTTTTCAAAACTTTTGGGCCTATGAACCAATATAGTGCATAATGATATAATATCCATTGTATGAACACAATAACCACACAAACATTATCATTATATTTTTAAAAAAGTGTTTAAAAATCAACAAAAAAAAATTGTTTATTACTATTTTTTTTTATACAGTGGACCCTGTTCTTTCCCCAAAATAACAATTATGGGTATTTTTGTAAGTGTTGTAAGGATTTTGGGGATCTAAAAAGGGCTAATCTAATTTACATTATTCCATGGAATAAATTGTTTTAATGCACTTGAACAGCATTTTAACGAAAAAATGACATAATCCGGGGGGGCCCTGTTTTCACAAGTCCTGGAACGTTCCAAAAAGTCTGAGTTTGGGGAAATCTTTGAAACATGGTGTCATTTCGTGGTTTTTTCCTCCCACATAAAACAAGGGGTCTGCATTTTTGGGCATTTTTTGGTATGTGCACAGACATAACACCTCTTCTGAGCATTTTCTTGTTGGGAGGCAGTTTTATTAGGTGTCACCAGGCCTCAGCGAGGGGATTTGGTGATAATTTTGTGGGCAGTTCTCTATTGCAGGTGTTGTTATTTGGTACTTGAATATTATTTGTCTGAGAAACAAACAAAAAATTTCCCCTTATGGTTTTGTTTGGTCTTCCATATAACACTATGTAAAAAAAATGCATATAAAAGACACAAAAATTTTAATTCATTATGCAAACCAAAAAAACCCCGCCTTTACCCCAATTCAAAGTGCAAAAACCACCTTCTCACCCCAAACCCGTTAATATCAAACATTCTCAACAAAGTGAAAAAACCACTGTAAAAACCTCACTAATCACTTAAATGTAAAAATTTTTATGAATAAAACTTAAGTAACTATTTCCTTTTTTTACATTATAATGACAAGTAAACTTAACTGCAATGCAATTAATTGTTTTAAATTATCTACCAATTATTGCATTGCTGCAATTGAAATTTTTTTAAAAGTT
>WNWK01055374.1:0-11296 GCA_009830355.1 Cherax destructor
TTTCCAAATTGCCATTTTCTGACCACTATTTTGGGTAGTTGCAATTTGTAAATAGGCGGTTTCTTGCACTCAATCGATAGAAGAAATGGAGTTCTAGCGAAATAGCTATAATTTTAGTAGACTGAAACATTGGAATGTGCCGAAAATAGGGCTCAAAGTGGGCGAAATCGCCGATGCGTAAGTGTCATGGCTACCGCTAACTTCGCGAAAGCATAATTCCGTTAGTTTTCGATCAAATTTCATAACTTTTGTGGCGTTATGATCGGAAAAAGATTCTCTATCATTCCATAAGAAAAAATAATTTTTTTTTTTTAAATTTGTGGACCCTGAGAACGAGTTTCAGAGACCCCCCTTGGACCCCCAAAGGGTTAAACCAAAAAAACGGTCAGATTTTTTTTTCTCATTATGCACTGTGTGCTTCAGGATTTTTTTTATACTGTGCACACTGACTACGCAGACCCATTCTTTCATATGTAGGCCTGCCAGCTTTCTTCCACCAGATTTGAAGGTGCTAGAATTTATGAGTACAAGTACGTGACCGACCCTGGCTGCAATGACGTACTAGTACGGGACCGACCCTCAAAGGATCAATTGTTAGGATCACATTAGGCAAAGGTGTTTTTTAACAGTAACTTTGAAGTGGCTGGCAGAGAGGGAGAGAGACTAGAGTTTTCAGGAAGTTTTTTCCAGATTTTAGGTTTTTTTTTTTTTGAGTTTCTACAAAGATTAACCCTTTCACTGTCCGTCACATGGAACTACGTACAACATCGAGGCCAGGGTCAGTCACGTAGTTTTACATTATGAGCTGTTCTCACCCAGAGAAGCTGTGAGTGGTAAATGTTGGCCTAGATATGAGAGAATGGGTCTATGTGGTGAGTGTGTACCATATAAATAATCCTGCACCCGTGTACATAGTACATTATGGGAAAACAAAAGTCTGACAGTGTGTATTGTTTGAAATAGCAACTTTGCAGAGATTTCTCAGATGGCTTTTATGGTTTTATTGCCTTTTTCTTGGTATCATTTGATAGGATGGAAAAGAACAAAAAGGCACAGTACTGTGATTTAAGCAATGCACAAATAACCTTCACATAGGAGAGAGGCTTATGAGAACATTTTGGTTCGACTTTGACCATTTACAAGTCACACTAGTACATATACATGTGTGATGTGTATAGCGTCTTGTTTATATGGCCACTGAGAGCATACGTGTTGGCCTCTGTGTGGTTTCAGGACTGGAAGTACAGTGGACCCCCGGTTTTTGTAATTTATTCGTTCCAGAATGATGTTCAAGTGCCATTACCAAACGAATTAATTCCCATAAGGAATAATGTAAATTAGACTAGTCCTTTTAGACCTTCAAAAATAAACTTACAAAAGCACTTACAAAAATACACTTACATAATTGTTCTAGTTTGGAGCAAAACGAACACCGGGGGTCCACTGTAACTTAAAATTGAGCTATTGAAGGTAGCAGAAATATTTGAGTTTTGCAGATATTCTAGAGGACAAGTAAGGCTTTCCCTACAACACCCAGTCTGTTTTATGGATCTTAATAGGTCTGATTCAGTTATTGGGATTCTGTAAACCATGGTAAATCTTTCCTGGGTTATATATTATTATCTGAGAAATAAGAGTAAATCTTCAAGTTTTGTGTGAATAAGAATTCAAAATGGAAAGCAAGTGTGACTAATGAAGAGAGATGTGACTAATGAACAGAGGAAATGTTTTAGTGCCAGGAATGTCTGCATTGTTTATTATAGACTTTTTTAAATTGACATTTTTAATTGGCCAAATTACCAGACTTTTTTTAATTGACTATTTTTAATTGGCCAAATTACTGAATTCTTATCACTTTATAAGATAGTTGAAATAGTTGAATGGGCAGTGCCTTGTGCTCATTCGATAGAATGGAAGGCATACTAGTGAAATAGCTAAGAATTTGGTAGACTGGAACAATAGAACTGGCCTAAAATGGGACTCAAAGTGAGAGAAATCTCTGATGTGTAAATTGCCCTGAGACCTCTAACTTTGCATCTGCATAATTCCTTAAGTTTTCCATCAAACTTTGTACTTTTGGTATCATTACCTTCAGAAAAAGATTCTCTATTTCATAAGAATTTTTTTTGTGTGTGTGGGGGAGGGGGGGGTTGCATTTCGAGGCTCTGGACAGTGAAAGGGTTAAGCTGGACACGGGGAATATCATATAGATTTTTGTGTCTAGTATTATGGCTATAAGTTCTGTTGCAACTATCAAGAAAGAGTTTCAGGGCATGATTAACATTAGAATTTATTGTCCTGTATTTGTAGTTTTCACAGTAGTATGAGTGAATTTTATGTATATTAAGTAAGTTTAGGTTTTTGAAAAGTGGGGGAGTGTGTTGTCTGGCAGTAGACTGGGTGAACATTCATACTGCCACTTTTTTTGTGTTGTTATTGGCATGCACTACCCTTCAACATCTCAGTTGCCTCCAGTTTTTTTTTTGTAATAGGCATAGTTTCATTCTTATCATATTGTTTCACCTGTGTTACCTACACTATGTTGGAAAGCCATGATAAGTATCCAGAAACAAGATGGGACAATGAAAAGGACAACCTGAGCAAAGTACACTGAGCTGAAATTGTATGATACATGTCCAGTTACACTGACACACATGGGAGGCTGTTTCTTTACATCTCCTTACCCTCCCTTACACCCTTCCCCACAGTGCTAAGACAGTGGAGTTGCCTAATGCTTAGCGGGAAGTCTGAGGCCTGCCTTCTGCAGTGCTCCTTAATGGAAGTGCATGCCACCGGTGGAAATGAATTCTTCTTCCACACACCTTAATGGAAATGGGTGTGTTTCTATTGGAAATGGAAGCCTAAATTGAAATCTCATAATATTGAAAATACAAGCTATGATCGCTCAACTTTAGGTTTTCTACTCTATATTCTTTGTTTCTGGCTTTCTTTTTTAGCAACATAATTATAGAGGTAACAACCTTGTTTGAAGTGCTGTAGGTGGGAATATGTACAGTGAGCTTTGGATGGTTATTAGTGAGGTAATCTCTAACTTTGGGATTTTGCTGGATAGATTTGTTCCAGTAGTCAAAAAGAAGTCATTTACTTTTTGCTGTCTTTGAGGTTTGAAGGGGGTGGGGTTTCATTAGGTTTACTGGGTAGTTATAAATATTTCTTTGGATTTGGTAAACTTACTAGGGATCCTTCTAATATCTTACTATTAGCAGCTTAGCTATTAGATACAGTAGAGATCAGTCATGATGATAACCTTAAAAGTAAACTAAACTAAATAAATTAACTGCTAGAATCATCCTAGGCCGTACTGTGCTATGAGAAATTCTTTACCAATAATTTTTTAATGAATAAATGCTGTAAGCAGCAATGACTGAGTGACCCAGTAGGTTAAAGTGTTCTTTGACTCCCTTAAGTTTCTTCCTCGTGTGCTGTATACTGACACTTTCCTCCTTGTAGTGATCAGTAATAGTGGTAAGTGAGAGATGTACACTTAGCAGAGTATAATGGAGCTAGTACTATATGTATATTTAAACCTGCACATAAATATAGTCTGAGTTACATCAGTGGCGCCTAAATCACTTCATCCAGTATGTAGCTTATTAACCCTTTAACTGTTTCGGCCATATATATACGTCTTACGAGCCACTGTTTTGGACGTATATATACTCACAAATTCTAGCGGCTTCAAATCAAGCGGGAGAAAGCTTTTAGGCCCACATATGAGAGAATGGGTCTGTGTGGTCAGTGTGCGCTGTATAAAAAAATCCTGCAGCACGCAGTGCATAATGAGAGAAAAAACTCTGACCGTGTTTTTTTATTAAAACGCCGTCTTTGAGGTGTA
Source organism: Cherax destructor (assembly GCA_009830355.1). NCBI lineage: Eukaryota > Metazoa > Arthropoda > Malacostraca > Decapoda > Parastacidae > Cherax > Cherax destructor. Next base: position 3,857 of record WNWK01055374.1, read on the forward strand.
TTTTCATATAGTATTTATGGTTGTATTCTCTTTTTTATGGTCTCATTTGATAGAATGGAAAACATACTACAGAAATATAGATGATTTTGATTAGTTTCATGATGAAAACGACCTTGAAATTGAGCTCAAAGTAGGGGAAATGTTCGATTTTTGCAAATGTTCAAGAGTAAACAAATCACGCCACACGTCCAATACACATCAATTGGCGAGTCTAATATTCTTTCACAAGTGCACTGATATTATTTATACCATTTTTACAATAATGCAGTAGTCTGCATAACGGTAAATCTTCTATTTTTTGTGTGAATAAAAAATCAAAATAGAAAGCAAGAGTAATATAAGAGGGGCCTATAGACGTGACTAATGAACAGATAACATCTTATTTTAGTGCCAGGAATGTCTGCATTGTTTATTCTGGACCCTATTTTGAAATTGACAACTTTTTTATTTTGCATGAAATTGGCCAAATTGCCAATTTCTGACCACTTTATTGGGTAGTTGAAATTGGTAAATTGGTGGTTACATGTACACAATCGATAGAACAAATGGAGTTCTAAAGAAATAGCTATGAGTTTGGTCGACTGGAACAATGGAATTGGCCGAAAATAGGGCTCAAAGTCGGCAAAATTGTCGATGCGTATATATCGCCGAGATCACTAACTTCGCGAGAGCGTAATTCTGTACGTTTTCCATCAAATTTCATACTTTTGGTGTCATTACCATCGGGAAAAGATTCTCTATCTTTTCATAAGATTTTTTTTTTTTTTTTTTAAATTTTGCGACAACAGGAGAGAACTCACGATTAGGGGTTGTGACAGTCAAAAGGTTATTGCCTGATGCTGTGCAAGAATTTAGTTCTTTGTTCACCTCTCATGATTAACATTTTTACTTGTAATCTATGTAATTATACAGTAGACCCCCGAGTTTCGACCACCTCAAAACTTGAACAATTATGTAAGTGTAATATTGTAAGTGCTTTTGTAAGTGTATTTTTGGGGGTCTGAAACGGACTAACCTACTTTACATTATTCCTTATGGGAACAAATTCGTTTGGTAATGGCACTTGAACAGCCTTCTAGAATGAATTATGGCTGAAACTCGGGGGTCCACTGTAGTATACAGTGGTACCTTGGTTAACGATGGTCCCCAAACTCAGCCTTTTATGTAAGTTTATTTTTTTAAATGCTTTTGTAAGTGTATTTTTGGGGGTCTAAAAGGACTAGTCTATTTTACATTATTCCTAATGGGGATAAATTCGTTTGGTAATGGCACTTGAACAGCATTCTGGAATAAAAAAATATCGTTAACCGAGGTACCACTGTACATGTACATATAATAATGTTATTTAATCAAATTAATTTGATTAAATAACATTAGCAAATTAAATAACATTAATCAAATTAAATAACATTAGCAAATTAAATAACATTAATCAAATTAAATAACATTAGCAAATTAAATAACATTAATCAAATTAATTTGATTAAATAACATTAGCAGGGTGTCAACAAAAGTTGACACCCTGTTAGAAATAGCAGGGTGTCAACATTTGTTGTATAGGTTAGTAATCTACATGCAGGCATTTTTTCTATTTTTGAGAAACCAGTATATTCGCAAAAAAATTGATAAACCAGCATACAGTGGTCCCTCGGTTTTCGCCGAAAATTCATTCCAGAATGCTGCTCAAGTGCCATTACCGAACGAATTTACTTCCTTAAGAAATAATGTCACATAGGTTAGTCTATTTCAGACCCCCAAAAATACACTTGCAACAGCACTTACGAAAATACACTTACATAAATGTTCGAGTTTGGAGATGCACAAAAACCGAGGGACCACTGTACTTCAATTGTATTTTTTTTGAGAAACCATCATAATCATACAGTGAACCCTCGGTTAACGAAAGGTTTAGTTAACGAAAAAATCGGTTACCGAAAGCTTTTTTTGCAATCGGATAGCGAAAAAAGCTCGGTTAGCGAAACATATTAGACGTGTCCTCCTGCTTCGCGCCTGGCCTGCGCAAAACGCCAGTGTAGCATTGTTTACCATTGAGAGAACATTACCCAGCGTGCTCTTTCAAACATTCACAATACATTTTTTGTCTTTTTTGGTGGTTTAGTGATTGTCACGGTGAAATAAGTCACCATGGGTCCAAAGAAGCTTCCTAGTGGCACCCCAGTGGTAAAGAGAGTGAGGAACACCATCGAACTGAAGAAGGAGATTGTTGAAAAATATGAGTGGCGTACGTCTGAGTGATCTTGCCAGGATGTACAAGAAAAGTGCATCTACTATCGGCACTATCCTGGCAAAGAGAAATGAGATCAAGGAAGCTAATGTTGCAAAAGGGGTTAATTTGTTAACGAAACAAAGATCGAAAACAGTGGATGAGGTTGAGAAGTTACTGATGGTGTGGATCAATGAAAAACAGATAGCAGGTGATAGTATTTCCATGGCGATAATTTGTGAAAAGGCAAGGAAGTTGCACGCAGATCTTGTCAAGACAATGCCTGCAACCAGTGGTGAGGCGAGTGATTTTAAAGCCAGCAAAGGCTGGTTTGAGAGGTTTAAGAAACGTAGTGGCATACACAGTGTTGTGAGGCATGGTGAGGCAGCCAGCTCAGACAAACGTGCAGCTGAAAAATTTGAGAGTGAATTTATGGGGTTCGTAGAGGCTGAAGAATTCCTCCCCAACAAGTGTTTAATTGTGATGAAACAGGCCTGTTTTGGAAGAAAATGCCCAACAGGTCCTTCATTACTCGGGAGGAAAAGGCACAGCCAGGACACAAGCCTATGAAAGCCAGGCTAACTCTTATGATGTGTGCCAATGCCAGTGGTGATTTTAAAGTGAAGCCTTTACTGGTGTATCATTCAGAAAATCCCAGACCCTTCAAGAAACACAGTGTTGACAAGAATAATTTGTGTGTGCATTAAAAGGCTAACACCAAGGCATGGGTCACTACAGAGATTTTCAAGGAATGGTTGACTGGAGTGTTTGGCCCTAGTGTGAAGAAATACCTCCTGGAAAAGAAATTGGGACTCAAGTGCCTCCTGGTACTGGACAATGTTCCTGCTCATCCTCACAACTTGGAAGAGCTGTTGCCTGATGAGTTCAGTTTCATCACAGTGAAGTTCTTGCCTCCTAACACCACTCCTCTCATCCAGCCCATGGACCAGCAGGTCATTGCAAACTTCAAGAAACTGTACACTAAAGCAGTGTTTCAGAAGTGCTTTGATGTGACCTCAGACACTGCATTGACCCTAAGAGAGTTCTGGAAAGATCACTTCAATATCGTGCATTGCATAGGCCTTATAGGTAAGGCTTGGGAGGGAGTGACTTCCAGGACTTTGAACTCTGCTTGGAGACCAGTGGCCGGATTGTGTTGAAAAGAGGGATTTTGAGGGATTTGAGGCTGACCCTGACCCTGACAACCCTGTGCCTGTTGTGGAAGATATTGTGGCATTGGGGAACAGCCTGGGGTTGGAAGTGAGTGGTGAGGATGTGGAAGAGTTGGTAGAGGAGCACAGGATAGAGCTAACAACTGAAGAGCTGCAAGAGCTTCATCTGGAACAGCAACAGACCACAGCTGAGGTTATTGCTCCACAGTAGGAGGAAGAGAGAGTGAAGGAGGTGCCATCTTCAGAGATTAAGGAAATTTGTTCAATGTGGAATAAGGTGCAGACATTTGTTGAAAGACACCACCCTGAGCAAGCTGAAATGAGCCTTCTGTGCAACCACTTCAGTGACAGAGCCAATTGCACTTCAGGAAAATATTAAAGAGTTGCCAGAAACAGAGGACTCTGGACAGTTATTTTTCTAGGAAGGCTTCTAGTGACTCTCAAGCTGGTCCTAGTGGCATTAAAAGACCAAGAAGGGAAGTAATCCCAGAGAAAGACTTATTACCTGAAGTCCTTATGGAGGGGGATTCCCCTTCCAAACACTAACCCCTCCCCCTGTCCTCCCTATCTTCCAGATGCCAGCAACTCTCTTCAATAAAGGTAAGTAAATGTTATTTATATTATATTTATTGTGAATATTTTTTTGTGGAACGGATTAATTGTATTTACATTATTTCTTATGGGAAATAAGGGTTCGGATTACGAAAGATTCAGATTAAGTAATAGCTCCTGGAACGGATTAATTTCGTTAACCGAGGGTCCATTGTATTTCCAAATTTTTTGAGAAACCAGTGTACAGTATTTGCCAAAAAAGAGAAACCTGCATATTTTCTATACTTTTGAGAAACCAGCATTTTTTAAAACAATTTTAGATTAAATTTCTTTGAAATTGGCATATTAGGCTTTTTTTTTTTTTTTTTTTTTTTTTTTATAGCCATTGATATGGTATGGGAGCATGAGGGGACAGGATTCTATGTAGTTTTATGTATGTTTGATGTAATGGCCAGGATGTTTGGATCAGATGTTACCCTTAACCCTTTGACTGTTTTGGTTGTAGATATACGTCTTACGAGCCAGTGTTTCGGATGTACAGTGGACCCCCAGTTTATGTTAGGCTCCAAACTCGAACAATTATGTAAGTGCATTTTTGTAAGTGCTTTTGTAAGTGTATTTTTGGGGGTCTAAAAGGACTAATCTAATTTACATTATTCCTTATGGGAACAAATTCGTTTGGTAATGGTACTTGAACAGCATTCTGGAACGAATTAATAACGTAAACCGGGGGTCCACTGTATATATACTCAAAAATTCTAGTGGCTTCAAATCAAGCGGGAGAAAGCTGGTAGGCCCACATATGAGAGAATGGGTCTGTGTGGTCAGTGTGCACTGTATAATAAAAATCCTGCAGCAAGCAGTGCATAATGAGAAAAAAAACTGACCGTGTTTTTAGATTAAAACGCCAACTTTGAGGTGTATTTTCGTATAGTATTTATGGTTGTATTCTCTTTTTCGTGGTCTCATTTGATAGAATGGAAAACATATTACAGAAATAGAGATGATTTTGATTAGTTTCATTATGAAAATGACCTTGAAATTGAGCTCAAAGTAGTGGAAATGTTCGATTTTTGCCAATGTTCAAGAGTACACAAATCATGCCATGCATCCAATACACGTCAACTGGTGAGTCTAATATTCTTACACAAGTGCACTGATATTATTTATACCATTTTTACAATAATGCAGTAGTCTGCATAACAGTAAATCTTCTATTTTTTGTGTGAATAAAAATCAAAATAGAAAGCAAGAGTAATATAAGAGGGGCCTAAAGACGTGACTAATGAACAGAGAAAATCTTATTTTAGTGCCAGGAATGTCTGCATTGTTTATTCTGGACCCTATTTTGAAATTGACATTTTCGATTTTGCATGAAATTGGCCAAATTGCCAATTTCTGACTTCTTTATTGGGTAGTTGAAATCGGTAAATTGGTGTTTTTTTGTACTCAATCGATAGAACAAATGGAGTTCTAAAGAAATAGCTATGAGTTTGGTCGACTGTAACAATGGAATTGGCCGAAAATAGGGCTCAAAGTCGGCGAAATTGCCGATGCGTATATATCACCGACATCGCTAACTTCGCGAAAGCGTAATTCCGTACGTTTTCCATCAAATTTCATACTTTTGGTGTCATTACCATCGGGAAAAGATTCTCTATCATTTCATAAGAAAAAATAATTTATTTTTTTCCCAAAATTTTGCGACATAGAATGACAGTTTCAGAATGGGGCCTCCGACAGTCAAAGGGTTAAGGTAAATAATTGTTGTAAACAAGCTATTAATTGAAGAGCTTTGTTAAAAGTTGTGGCATTTAAACTTAATACTATTGTTGACATTTTCTCTGGCATTACAGAGGATGGGTTAGAGGAGCTTGCTGAAGACCTCAACAGCAGTAAGATCATGTATGCTGTTGTTAGGGTCATTGATCCCAACACCACAAGGCCAAAAATTATCCTCATAAACTGGGTATGTATTGCATTCAACCTTCCAGTGCTTTTAGCTATCACTGTCATGTTCTTGATTAGGCTTCTTGGCTGTTGGCCTGACTATTTAGATTGTTGGTGCTTGCAGTCAGCTGTACCACATAGACACAACAGTTGACTCATCATGGATGAGCTTCAACAATAAAATTTCTTATAAATGCTGGTAGTAGTTCATATAAGATACCAACAGTAATCTACAAAAAAGCTGGGAAGTATTGTCTCCAGTATAACAATACTTTCAACCAATCACTTTAGGAACAAACCTTACAAGTGGTCTCAATAAAGCCAGGCTAACACCCATCCCCAGAGATGGTGATTCAGCTGATATTAATACTATAAGCCAGTCTCAATCCTTTCAGTACTACCAAAAATATTTGAGAAACTGATCCACAAGCAAATGTACAGTTACCTAAGCACAATGTATTTATTCCTTGTCAGTTTGGGTTCAGACGAAAAAAATGTACTAATGATGTAACAAAGATACTCAACACATTTGTTGAGCACAACAGAAATGAGCATCCTTTTGGACTTTTCAATGGTCTTCAAGGCCTTTGATATCATCAACCATGGCACATGTCCACTGAGGATTAATCACAGCGGTATAGACTTGGACGACACAGTTAAATATATTTTCTGATTCAACCTCTGTAACAGACAACATGTAGCTATAAATGATACCTCGTCTAGTACTCTACCCATAAACCTAGGTGTCCTCCCCAAGGTAGCATTCTAGGGTCCTCTTTTCTCTCTTGTTTCACTGACCTACCTAATGCCACCCAGCATCTGAAACCTGTATGCTTTGGTGATGACACAACCTTTATAATACCTGATCAGATTTTGTGTCAATAAACACAAGCAAATAATGTTATTAAAAATGTCTGAACATGGATGACTACCAATGAACTCTTATCTCAGTGATGAAATAAACATTGTATATATATATATATACATACATACAGTGGAACCTCCACTAACTAGCACATCCACGTGCGAGTTTTTCCAGATACGAGCAGTCGATCGGTCAATTTTTTGTTTCCATAGGCGAGCGAAATTTCCAGATGCAAGCGGGCCTCTGGTGAGGGGCTCTTGCTCTTGATCTAGGGAATTGGATCTCATTTGTTTGTTGGACTATCTTATTGAAACTTGGGCAATGTATGATGGAAAGACGTTTAATGTACACCAAAATTGAAAGAAATCTGACTGTAAATAACGGAGTTCACTTCTCAGCCTTAGCCAGCCCTTAGCAGTGTATTTTCGTATGGCTTTTATGGTTGTATTTTCGTTTTTTTTGGTCTCAATTGATAAAATGGAAATTATATTACAGAAATAGATATGATTTTGAATGCTTTCACAATGAAAAGTACCTTGAAATTGAGCTCAAAGTAGCTGAAATGTTTGATTTTTCCTGATGGCCATTTCAATATGCAGTCACAAATGGGTTGACATTATTTGTACAATTATTACAATAATGCAGTAGTCTGCATGACAGTAAATCTTCTATTTTTT
>WNWK01055375.1:0-11296 GCA_009830355.1 Cherax destructor
CTACCAACCCCACTAGTACCCCCACTACTACTAATACTACCACTACTACGGGGCCCCCACATTAGTAAACCCCACTACTAAAAATTATACCTTTTCTAGTGCATCCACATTATAGTAAAACCACTTTTCTAAAACTTTTTCCCTTTTTCTTTTAATCTCACTAGGGAAAAAAGGGTTTTATGAAAACCAATAAAAATAAACAAAAAATTTATAAAACCCCAATTTTTAAATTTTGCCAGTTTTTAAATCAATTTTCACAAACGGATAAGAACATCAAAAAAAGGAACACTGAGCAGGCCCCCCGGGCCATGGGAAGCCAAAATTTCCCCCCCCGCCAACCCCCCCCCCAGCCAGGTCAGGTTACATTCACTTAAGGAAGGAGACGGCATCTGACCTAGTAGCACAAATTTTTGGGGCCCAACTCACCCCCCCCCCAAACCCTATTTTTTCACCCTTTTTTTTAAAACTACACTTTTTAGCCTCTATAACTGAAGGGAGTTTGTTCCTTTTAATGACAACTCTATTCCAAAAACCAATGCTTTCCATATCCCCCCGGGGAATCTGAATTTACCCAAATTTTAAAGCCATTGCTGCGGTCCTGTCAATACAAATATTTTTCCCCCGTTTTTTTAATCCCTTTTTATTTTTCCCCTTTTTCCCCCATTTATACACCTCAATCATTTTTTTTATTAACATTTTGGGCCGATTCCCCCCCAAGGCGGGGGGGCCCCAAAAAAAAAACTTTCATCATCATTCACTCCATCACTGTGGGGAATTGTGAGAGAAAGTCTATCTGGGACACCGCCACTAGCAATAAACAAACCCGGGGGAGATGACACCCCTGTATAATTTTACCGCAGCTTCCCTTTTAAAGGGAAAATTGAAAATTTTTCCCCCGCTCCGGCCCCCGCCCCGGGGGGGTACCTTCAATATTCTCGTTATCTCACAGCATTGGGGACCAGTATAAATAAATCTGAGAAGATCATGTTTTAAAAATTATAAAGGTTAAATTAAAAATGGACTAAAAATTTAGTTAAACAAGTGACCTTTTCAGGAGAAAGAGATAGTTTTCAGACAGCTAAATCATCGGGCCTACACTCACCTAAACAGATCATAGTGGTGTATCGTAGATCGTTGACCTAGCTAAAAAAACATCTACTGCCCCAAAAACTTGGCCAAAACAATAAAAAAACACCAGCAGACTACTTAGCTTTAGATGAGGGAGCCTTCCCCGTTGTTGACGCCTTTTGCGATCTGTTCCCCACGCGATGGAAAAAACCCCCTGCCGAGCCAAGAAAAATTTCCCCCTCAAAACGCCCACGAGACTGAGCGTTCGTTAACATGTGGTTGGTCGGGGTAGCGAATCAGATCCTGCCCAATCCGACCGTTTTCCTGTTTATACGAAAATTTTTACATAACTTTTTTCCCCCCCCGCCCCACTGGTTTTTACAAAATTCACAGTCTGATACTTGAATTTCGAGTAGATAATTCATATGTTAGTTCATTTCAATCACATCCCATTGGCGGGGGGGTAGGGGGGCCCAAGCCAGATTCCCGATGCAATAACCCCCCGGTTTTTTTTACAACTGGTTTCACTATATTCCATTTCCACAGTTCATCGAATATATTACATTTTTCTTCTAAGATGAACTCCCCAACCCCCAGGGCCCCTTTTTTTTCCTGCCGTATGGTCCTTCCCCCGGTTAAAAATAGGCCTATGCCCCACCGCCGGTGGCACTTTCCACAATTATTCCCCCAGGGGACCTCCGGGCCCCGATTCCCCACTTGATTTCCCCCGGCCACTGGATATTTCCACATTAAGAAAGGAGGTAATTAAACCCCATTTGGTGGGGGGAATTCCAAATTTTTACCCCATCGTCACCTGGAATCGGGGGGGTAGGGGTCCCTGTTCACTTTGCCTTTCCCCCTCTGCCCCCCCTGCCCACCCCCCTCCCCATGCTTTAAAAATTTGTTGGGTTTCCCTTTTAGTTAATGTTAAACCACCAGCAACACATGAATGATATCTATTCATTTGGGGAAAATTTATCAATTACAATTTCCCAAAAAAACCCCCAAAATTTTCCACACTGGGCCCCGGGAAAATTCGTTGCCCCGACGATTAAAAATTTAACTGTAAATTTTTGAAATTTTTTTTGCACGACACAATCTTGCTTTTTTTCGTTACGAATCCACTGCAAGGATCCCCCTTTTTCAGACCAAATTGTGGTGCCCCAATATTTATCCCCGCAATTTTCTCCGTAAATAATCAGCAATTTGGGGCACCCCACATAAAAGGGGTTAAAATTCCCCAAGGGAAAGGGGTCCCCCAAATTTTTCCCCTTTATTTTTTGACATGACAAGAAAATATATTTATCACATTGAAAATAAGCACTGCCCCCCAATTTAGAAGCATCGAAAAAAAGCTGAGTGTTTTTTTCCACCCCAAGTGTGTTACACCCCCGGGAAAAAAAACATTGGAACTCTCTCATAATCAAATTAAAAATTTTCCCCCCCTGTTGAATTCCTCGGGGGGGTTTCACCCCCAAACCCCTTCTGCCCATGCCTCTTGTACCAACCCTGGGTTGTAAGGGGGCCACTAACCCAGTGGATCGAAACATTTTGAAATTTCAGCAAGTGGAAATTTTTTTTTTTAAATTTTTTGGGCATACTATAATTTTAGGTTTTTTAAAGATATCAAGTCTCTCTCAGTATCCCAAGTCAGTCCCAATCCCCTTTTTTCCCCCAAAAACCCACTGGGGTTGTCTTTATTTATTGGTCCTTTAACCTGGAATTCTTTCCAAAACCCTGAGCGGCATATTTGCCCTTTTTCATTATGTCATTAGCCCCTTCATATATCTTCATTAGCTCCCCCAGTTTACGTTTTCCCCCCGGAAAAATTGTCCACATAGAATTGTTTAATTATTTCCCTGGACCACCTGTACTTTAAAAGTTGGGGTTTTATCGCCCCTTTTAGAAAAAGGGACTAGAAGTCCCCCAAATAAAATTTCTAATTGAATTTTTCAAGGGACAAAGGGGGATTGCTAGGATCCCTGGCCACAAAAAATTTTTTTAAACCCCATCCGTCTCTTGCAATCCCACCCCCCGGGAAAATTTTTACTTATTTGCCGTGAAGGCAAACCTTTAATTCTGAAATTCAATAACACTTTTCCCAATTTTCTCCGTCAGCGACGGACCGGGTTTAAACAATCATTCAAACTAGGTACATTTTTTCCCCAAACAATTAAAAACACGATCCTCAAAGGAGTGGTTTTCGAACTTCTTCACTCCGGATGAGGTAAGTAGTGGCCATAAATATTGCTTGCTCAGGGGGACCTCCCTCTATGAACTGATTATTTAACCATTAATGATCCCATTAAAGCAGTCAGCAATTCTGGTGTCTTACTAAAACAAGTGGGCCTTTAACTGACCATCGCCATCCGGTAATTAGTGGGTAGTTCCGGATGGTTTAGCTTCCATGGGAGTCGCACCCAGTATTGTCCAGACTCAAATTTAACATCCTTCAGGTATTGTTCCTGAGTGAAGGAATCATCTGGACTTTCTTCATTTACATTAATCCCGATACTGTCCAGTTCCCATAACTTGTGTACTGGTTCCGGCATTCTCTAAAAGAAGAATATGTCCTGGGCGGCGTTTCGTGCGTAAGACACACAGTGACTGCATTTATGGCTTCCTCCAGTCATTCATTACTGGAGGAAGCCGCCATAAATGACATGGCCTGCACCCGTGTTGAGAAGAGTGACACCACCTTTCTTCGTCATCCCCTTCACGAAGGTGGCATAATAGTCGCTGCCTATCAAAACACTTACTGGTCACCGAGTCATTGCTCTACGGAGAGTGCCAGTTTCACATTAGTCTCCCTGGGCTTGCCAGCCACACTAACTCCATTAAGTTCAGCCATGGTTATAGGATCAATAACCGCTGAGGGTACAAATTAAATAGACCCTTTATTATTCATGGGCTTGCCAGCCACACTAACTCCATTAAGTTCAGCCATGGTTATAGGATTAATAACCACTGAGGGTACAAATTAAATAGACCCTTTATTATTCATGGGCTTGCCAGCCACACTAACTCCATTAAGTTCAGCCATGGTTATAGGATTAATAACCACTGAGGGTACAAATTAAATAGACCCTTTATTATTCATGGGCTTGCCAGCCACATAACTCCATTAAGTTCAGCTATGGTTATAGGATCAATAACCACTGAGGGTACAAATTAAATAGACCCTTTATTATTCATGGGCTTGCCGCCCATTAACTCCATTAAGTTCAGCCATGGTTATAGGATCAATAACCTGAGGTACAAATTAAATAAATTGTTTATAAAGGTGATTCTCACACCTTACTCTTGCACAAATCGTAGCCACGCCTCATCTAGCAATTAATTGGACAATACTGTCCACCACACAATTAATTAACTGTGTACTCTATACTCACTTCCTATGATCAGTCACTTATTTATTAATTAATTAATTCAATAATGATTAATTCACTAATCACATCCGGTTCAGGACGGACCAACGGGCGCTGTGGGAATTGTGAGAGAGAAGTCTATCTGGGACACCGCCACTAGCAATAAACAAACTCCTAGGGAGATGACAGACTCGTATAATTTTACCGCAGTCATTCCCTTTAAGGTATGTGAGAATTTTACCCGCTCCTGGCCGCACCGAGGGGGTACCTTCAATATTCTCGTTATCTCACAGCACTCTGGACCAGTATAAATAAATCTGAGAAGATCATGTATTATAATTATATAAGGTTAAATTTAAGTGGACTGTATGGGTAGTTAAACAAGTGACCACTCAGGAGAAGAGATAGAGTACAGACAGCTAAATCATCATGACCTACACTCACCTAAACAGCATCATAGTGGTGTATCGTAGATCGTTGACCTAGCTAATGTACATCTACTGTCATAACAATATCATTGGCCAACAATAAAGTAAACACCAGCAGACTACTTAGCTTTAGATGAGGGAGTCGTTCCGTTGTTGACGTCCTCCTGCGATCTGATTCGATCGGCGATGAAAACGGCTCCGGCTGAGTCAGAAAGATTAATTTCCGTACACTCTCATACGCCCACGAGACTGAGCGTTCGTTAACATGTGGTTGGTCGGGGTAGCGAATCAGATCCTCGCACTAATCCGACCGTTTGTCTGTTTATATGTATAACTTTACATATTACGTGTATCTTGGCTTAATGCCCCACTGGTTTATACACATTCACAGTCTCGATACTTGAATTTCGAGTAGATAACTTTCGATATGTTAGTTCATTTCAATCACATCCAATATGGCGGTCGGGGTATGGCGTACCAAGCCAGATTCGCTTCGATGCAATCAACCCGGATTATTTACAACTCGGTTTCCACTATATTCCATTTCCCACAGTTCATCGAATATATTACAGTCTCTTCTAAGATGAACTCACAACATCAGGGTACGACTTTATCCTGCCGTATGGTCACTTCACTCAGTTCAAATAGGCCTATGACCGCTGTCCCCGCCGGTGGCACTTTATTTCACAATTATTGTCCGATTACTGGACCTCCTGGACCGATTGTCCCACTTGATATTCCCGCGCCACTGGATATTCCTCCACATTAAGAAAGGAGGTAATTAAATCCGATTTGGTGGGTGGAATCTCCAAATTTGACTCGCCATCGTCACCTGGAATCGGGTGGGTAGGCTCCCTGTTCACTCTCTGCCTATTCCCTTCTCTGCCCCTCCCTGCCCAGCCGACTCGCGCATGCGTGTGAATTCGTTGGTTCCTTTCAGTTAATGTTAAGCCACCAGCAACACATGAATGATATCTATTCATATTGGAAAGTTTATCAATTACAACTTTCGGAAAATACCAATATTTTCCACAATCACTGTCTTGCCAGAAGGGTGCTTTACACTACAGTTATAAAACTGCAACATTAACACCCCTCCTTCAGAGTGCCGGCACTGTACTTCCCATCTCCAGAACTCAAGTCCGGCCTGCCGGTTTCCCTGAATCCCTTCATAAATGTTACTTTGCTCACACTCCAACAGCACGTCAAGTATTAAAAACCATATGCCTCCATTCACACCTATCAAATACGCTCACACATGCGTGTGGGTCATCAGACCCATCAATCATATCCCCCCTAATTCTACGCCTTTCTAGAGAGTGCAGATTCAGGGCCCTCAGTCTATCCTCATAGGGAAGATTTCTGATACATGGAATCAACTTAGTCATCCTCCTTTGTACGTTTTCCAGAGCATTTATATCCATTCTGTAATACGGTGACCAAAACTGTGCAGCATAATCTAGATGAGGCCTAACCAAGGCTATATAGAGTTGAAGAACAACCTGAGGACTCCTATTATTTATGCTTCTTGATATGAAGCCAAGGATTCTGTTGGCTTTTTTGCGAACACTTATGCACTGCTGTCTTTTCGCAATCAGTAATATTAAGATCTACATTATTTAGTTTATATGTGGCATGGTTATTGTCCTGTCCAATATTTAGTACTTTGTATTTATCTATATTAAACTGCATCTGCCACTTCTCCGACCACTGCATCAGTCTATTCAAATCTTCCTGGAGTGCTCTAATGTCCTCATTTGAATGAATTGGACGGCCTATTTTGGTGTCATCGGCAAACTTGCTTATGTCGCTATTTATTCCCTCATCTATGTCGTTTATGTAGATTGTGAACAACAAGGGGCCCAATACTGACCCCTGTGGAACACCACTTGTGACGCTTCCCCACTCTGATTTCTCCCCATTTATGCAAACCGTCTGCTGCCTATTTGTCAACCATGCCTCTATCCAGAAAAAAATTTCTCCTCCTATTCCGTGTGCCTTAATTTTCCTCAATAGTCTCTGATGTGGATATACAGATAAGTGATGATTTCAGGATTCTTCGGTATTGCGTGTTGTCTTCTCTGGCGATGAGTCTTGCGTTTCTGTAGTTGATTAAATGGTTGAGTGAATATCGGTGTTGAACACAGGCATTCCTTGAATCGTCAGATCTGCCTGCGTACTGGTGTTCTGAAATACGTGTTTGGAGGTCTCTGGATGTTTCGCAGACGTATAATTTGCTGCAGTCATTACAAGGGATTGTGTATACCCCTGCAGTGGATTGAAGCTTGTCCTGTCTGTTACTGGTAATGTACTTGATGGTGGTGGATGTGGAGGTAGATTCTTGGAATGAGGTATTGGAAAAAATGTTGGAAACGTGTTTGGCAATGGAGTTGGTGGGGAGGACTATGTATCTCTTCTCGGCAGTGTCTTCTCTGGGTGTGTTGAAGATGTTTAATGCCCGTCGTCTGCAGTCTCTAATAAAGTGACTAGGATAGTGAAGTTAAGAAAAAAACTTGCTCAATAAGGGAGCATTCTTCCTCAAGGAACTCACTGCTGCAGATTCTTAGTGCGCGAAGGAAAAAGCCTATAATTACACCACGTTTAGTTTTGGTGTCATGGTGAGAATAGAAGTGGAGAAGATCGTGTTGGTTGATTGGTTTCCTCTCCTTGATGTTCTTCTCTGCAAAGCTGACCATGAACTTCGTTTTAAAGTCTATCGAAAACATACCAACCAACACGATTTTCTAATCTTCTACTCTCACCACGACACCAAAACTAAACGTGGTGTAATTATAGGCTTTTTCCTTCGCGCACTCAGAATCTGCAGCAGTGAGTTCCTTGAGGAAGAATGCTCCCTTATTGAGCACTTTATTAGAGACTGCAGACGACGGGCATTAAACATCTTCAACACACCCAGAAGACACTGCCGAGAAGAGATACATAGTCCTCCCCACCAACTCCATTGCCAAACACGTTTCCAACATTTTTCCAATACCTCATTCCAAGTATCTACCTCCACATCCACCACCATCAAGTACATTACCAGTAACAGCCAGGACAAGCTTCAATCCACTGCAGGGCATACACAATCCCTTGTAATGACTGCAGCAAATTATACGTCTGCGAAACATCCAGAGACCTCAAACACGTATTTCAGAACACCAGTACGCAGGCAGATCTGACGACTCAAGGAATGCCTGTGTTCAACAACGAAATTCACACAACCATTTAATCAACTACAGAAACGCAAGACTCATCGCCAGAGAAGACAACACTCAATACCGAAGAATTCTGGAATCATCCTTATCTGTATATCCAACAACTTCAACCAGAACAACGTCTTCTACAACATAGCTGAACCTATTGCCAAGAAACTTCTTCATCGCTTTCCCACATAAATCTTAAGAATGGAACACTGCAGAAGGTCTACTCATATACTTGTCTAAACTCTTTTTAAGTTACCCAAGGTTTTAAACTACCCCCCTACTTTGAAGACTGTCACATGCAGCATTCTCCACCTGACCCAGCATTCTCCACCTGACCCAGCATTCTCCACCTGACCCAGCATTCTCCACCTGACCCAGCATTCTCCACCTGACCCAGCATTCTCCACCTGACCCAGCATTCTCCACCTGACCCAGCATTTTCCACCTGACTAAATCGTATAAATACTCATGTATCTTTCACACAGGTAGATCTGTTTGTCTCGATAAAGCCCACTGTGTGGGCGAAACGTTGTCGATAAAGGATCACATTATAAGAACATAAGAAAGGAGGAACACTGCAGCAGGCCTGTTGGCCCATACTAGGCAGGTCCTTCACAATCCGTCCCACTAACAGAATATTTGCTCAACCCAATTTTCAATGCTACCCAAGAAATAAGCTTTGACAATTCTACCCACTCATGCACGAGTCCCACTCAAATCCAACCCCTCTCACTCATGAATTTATCCAACCTAAATTTGAAACTACCCAAGGTCCTAGCTTCAATAACCCTACTAGGCAGACTGTTCCACTCATCAACTACCCTATTTCCAAACCAATACTTCCTATATCCTTTCTAAATCTAAACTTATCTAACTTGAATCCATTATTGCGGGTTCTCTCTTGGAGAGATATCCTCAAGACCTTATTTATATCCCCTTTGTTAATACCCATTTTCCCTTGTATACCTCGATCATGTCTCCCTCATTCTACGTCTTACAAGTGAATGTAATTTTAGGGTCTTCAATCTTTCTTCGTAAGGAAGATTTCTAATCTATTTATTAATTTAGTCATTCTCGCTGAATGTTTTCTAACAATTTATGTCCATTCTGTAATATGGAGACAGAACTGAGCTCGTAATCTGGGTGAGGCCTTACTAATGATGTATAAAGCTGTAATATAACCTCTGGACTTCTGTTCTAACACTTCTTGATATAAATCCCAGTAATCTATTTGCCTTATTACGTACGCTTAGGCATTGCTGTCTTGGTTTAAGGTTGCTGCTTACCATCACCCCAAGTCCTTTCGCAATCTGTATGGCTAAGTTCTACGTTATTTAACTTATAAGTGCTTGGGTTATGGACACTCCCGAGCTTCAGAACCTTGCATTTATCTACATTGAACTGCATCTGCCACTTTTCTGACCACAATTAAGTTTGTCTAAATCTTCCTGAAGTTCTATGACATCTATGTTTGAATCAATTATCCTACCTATCTTCGTGTCGTCGGCGAATTTGCTCATATCACTGGTAATTCCCTCATCAAGGTCATTGATATATATTATAAATAACAATGGGCCTAAGACTGATCCCTGTGAACACCACTTGTTACAAGTCCCCATTCGGTTTAACCCCATTTATGCACACTCTCTGCTTCCTATTGGTGAGCCATGACTCGATCCATGAAGCACTTTTTCCCCCAATGCCATGAGCTGCCACTTTCTTTAACAGTCTCTGGTGCGGGGACTCTATCAAAAGCCTTACTAAAGTCTAAATAAACAATATCAATTCTTTATCGTGATCAACAGCCTCAAAAGCTTTACTGAAGAAGGTTAATAAATTAGATAGGCAGGGAAAGGCCCTCGTGAATCCATGCTGGGTATCATTAATCAAATTATGGTTATCTAGATGGCTTCTAATAATATCAGCTATAATTGACTCTATAATTTGCCTACAATTGAGGTCAGGCTTATTGGGCGGTAGTTTGACGGTAGTGACTTGTCCCCTGCTTTAAAAATAGGAATTACATTAGCCATCTTCCACATATCAGACACTACACCTGTTTGAAGAGATAAATTAAAAATGTTAGATATTGGTTCACAGAGTTCCAACCTGAGGACTCCTATTATTTATGCTTCTTGATATGAAGCCAAGGATTCTGTTGGCTTTTTTGCGAACACTTATGCACTGCTGTCTTTTCGCAATCAGTAATATTAAGATCTTCATTATTTAGTTTATATGTGGCATGGTTATTGTCCTGTCCAACATTTAGAACTTTGCATTTGTCTACATTAAACTGCTCTACCACTTCTCCGACCACTGCATCAGTCTATTCAAATCTTCCTGGAGTGCTCTAATGTCCTCAATAGAATGAATTGGACGGCCAATTTTAGTGTCATCAGCAAACTTGCTTATGTTGCTATTTATTCCCTCATCTATGTCGTTTATGTACATTGTGAACAACTAGGGGCCCAATACTGACCCCTGTGAACCCCGCTTGTGACGTGCCCCCACTCTGATTTCTCCCAATTATGCAAACTTTTGCTGCCTATTTGTCAACCATGCCTCTACCCAGAAAAAAATTCTACTATTCCATGTGCCTTAAGTTTCCTCAGTAGCCTCTGATGTGGAAAACCTTACTGAAGTCCATATACACAATATCATATTCACTAGCATGATCCACCTCCTCAAATACCTTAGTGAAAAAATTAGTAAATTCGTAAGGCAGGAAGCCGCTTTGTAAAACCGTGTTGAGATTCATTAATCAATTTATGCTTTTATAATGGCTACAGAATTTCTTTGGCAATTATTGATTCCATAAATTTTTCTACTATGGAATGTAAGCTAATTGGTCTATAGTTCGAAGCTAAGGACCTGTCACCTGCCTTATAAATAGGTATTACATTTGTCATTTTCCCATGTTTGGACTGTGCCAGATTGTATTGATATGTTGAAAAGATTAGCCAAGGTTTGCTTAGTTCCTCTTTACATTCCTTTAAAACTTTTAGTTATTGATAAAAAAAAAACTATAGAGGTGATGTTTTACTTTCTTTCAAGTATTTTCTTAATTTTATCTTCAGAATGTCTTCTAATTACGTTTCAACTTTTAACTATTGTGTATCTTACATGGAGGAAGATTAGAATATTTTTTTTTTCATTTGTAGCAAATTATCAGTTACATTGAATGAAGTGAAATACTGAATTACAAGCAAAGACTGAGAATTTCTCA
>WNWK01055376.1:0-11294 GCA_009830355.1 Cherax destructor
AAGAAACGACCACGAAGTATGTGGGGAACTCAACATGAGATTCAAAGAAGTGTTCACAGAGGAGACAGAAGGGTCTCCAGAAAGGCGGAGAGGTGGGGTACACCACAAGGTGCTGGACACAATACATGCAACCGAGGAAGAAGTGAAGAGGCTGCTGAGTGAGCTAGATACCTCAAAGGCGATGGGGCCGCACAACATCTCTCCATGGGTCCTGAGAGGGAGCAAAGATGCTATGTGTACCCCTAACAACAATATTCAACACATCTGTCGAAACAGGGAGATTACCTGAGGAATGGAAGACAGCAAATGTAGTCCCAATTTTTAAAAAGGAGACAGACATGAAACACTAAACTACAGACCAGTGTCACTGACATGTATAGTATGCAAGGTCATGAAGAAGCTTATCAGGAGAAGAGTGGTGGAACACCTAGAAAGGAATGAGCTTATCAATGACGGCCAACACAGTTTCAGGGAAGGAAATCCTGTGTCACCAACCTACTGGAGTTCTATGACAGGGTGACAGCAGTAAGACAAGAGAGAGAGAGAGGGGTGGGTAGATTGCATTTTCTTGGACTGTAAGAAGGCGTTTGACACAGTTCCACACAAGAGATTAGTGCAAAACTGGAGGACCAGGCAGGATAACAGGAAAGGTACTCCAGTGGATGTACCTTTCAGGAAGACAGCAGCGAGTCATAGTACGTGGCGAGGTGTCAGAGTGGGCGCCTGTGACGAGTGGAGTTCCACAGGGGTCAGTCCTAGGACCGGTGCGTTTCTGGTATTTATGAACGACATGACGGAAGGAATAGACTCCGAAGTGTCCCTGTTTGCAGATGATGTGAAGTTGATGAGAAGAATACAATCGGAAGAGGACCAGGCAGAACTACAAAGGGATCTGGACAGGCTGCAAGCCTGGTCAAGCAATTGGCTCCTGGAGTTCAACCCCACCAAGCGCAAAGTTGTGAAGATTGGGGAAGGGCAAAGAAGACCGCAGACAGAGTACAGTCTAGGGGACAGAGACTACAAACCTCACTAAAGGGAAAAAAGATCTTGGGGTGAGTATAACACCAGGTACATCTCCTGAGGCGCACATCAATCAAATAACAGCTGCAGCATATGGGCGCCTAGCAAACCTAAGAACAGCATTCAGGCATCTTAATAAGGATTCGTTCAAGACCCTGTACACTGTGTACGTTAGGCCCATATTGGAGTATGCAGTACCAGTTTGGAACCCACACCTAGCCAAGTATGTAAAGAAACTAGAGAAAGTGCAAAGGTTTGACACAAGACTAGTCCCGGAGCTAAGGGGTATGTCCTGCGAGGAGAGGCTAAGGAAAATCGACCTGACGACATTGGAAGACAGGAGGGATAGAGGGGATATGATAACGACATATAAAATACTGAGAGGAATCGACAAGGTGGACAGAGATAGAATGTTCCAGAGATGGGACACAGCAACACGGGGACACAGTTGGAAGTTGAAGACTCAAATGAATCACAGGGATGTTAGGAAGTATTTCTTCAGTCACAGAGTTGTCAGGAAGTGGAATAGCCTGGGAAGTGATGTAGTGGAGGCAGGATCCATACATAGCTTTAAGGAGAGGTATGATAAAGCTCATGGAACAGGGAGAGTGACCCAGTAGCGGCCAGTGAAGAGGCGGGGCCAGGAGCTATGAATCGACCTCTGCAACCACAACTAGGTGAGTACAACTAGGTGAGTACGTACACACACTCACACACACACACACTCACACACACACACACACACACACACACACACACACACACACAGGCAGGCAGCACGGATTCCAGGAAGGCAAATCCTGTGTAACAAACCTCCTAGAGTTCTATGATAAAGTAACAGAGGTAAGGCAAGAGAGAGAAGGGTGGGTTGATTGCATTTTCCTGGACTGCAGGAAGGCCTTAAACACAGTTCGTCACATGAGATTAGTAAAGAAGTTGGAAGAACAAGCACGTATAACAGGAAGGGCACTGGAATGGATCAGGGAATACCTCACAGGAGGCAACAACGGGTCATGGTGCGTGATGAGGTATCACAGTGGGCGCCTGTGACGAGCGGCGTACCGCAGGGGTCAGTCCTAGGACCAGTGTTATTCTTGGTATATGTAAATGACATGACAGATGTGATAGACTCAGAAGTGTCTCTGTTCGCAGATGATGTGAAATTAATGAGGAGAATCACATCGGAGGAGGACCAAGCAGGACTTCAAACAGACCTGGACAAGCTTGACATCTGGTCTAGCAAATGGCTTCTCGAATTCAATCCCACCAAATGCAAAGTCATGAAGATCGGAGAAGGGCAAAGAAGACCGCTGACAGTACAGGCTAGGCGGACAAAGGCTACAAACCTCGGCAAAGGAGAAAGACCTCGGGGTGAGTATAACGCCAAGCACGTCTCCGGAGGCACACATCAACCAGATAACTGCGGCAGCATATGGGCGACTGTAAACCTAAGATTAGCGTTCCGTTACCTTAACAAGGACTCGTTTAAGACACTGTACACCGTGTACGTCAGGCCCATACTAGAATATGCAGCACCAGTCTGGAACCCACATCTGGTCAAGCACGTAAAGAAACTAGAGAAAGTGCAAAGGTTTGCGACAAGGTTAGTTCCACAACTCAGGGGTCTGTCTTATGAAGAAAGGCTGAGGAAATAGGACTAACAACACTGGAGGAAAGAAGGGTCAGAGGAGACATGATAACGACATACAAAATACTGCGGGGAATCGACAAGGTAGACAGTGACAGGATGTTCCAGAGAGGGAACACAGAAACAAGGGGACACAACTGGAAGCTGAAGACTCAGATGAGTCAAAGGGATGTTAGGAAGCATTTCTTCAGCCACAGAGTAGTCAGGAAGTGGAATAGTCTAGAGAAAGACATAGTGGAGGCAGGAACCATACACAGTTTTAAGACGAGGTATGATAAAGCTCATGGAGCAGGGAGAGCAGATACCCAGTAGCGGGCAGCGCAGAGGCGGGGCCAGGAGCTGAGTATCGACCCCTGCAACCACAATTAGGTGAGTACAATTAGGTGAGTACACACACACACACACACACACACACACACACACACACACACACACACACCTAATAAACAATAATAACATAGTTATTGAAGCAACAGTAAAAATGTCTCTCAAGAATTTCAAGTGTATGTGTGAGAATTTACTATTGATCTCAGCGGCCGTTGCTGTTGATCATACGTTGTTAGGCAACGGAAAAACATTTTATATATGATTTAAGTATGGAAGACGTTTTTGTCGATGATGCTTCTATTGTAATTATGTAATATGTACACACTCACACACACACACACACACACACACACACACACACACACGTGACTGTGACGAGCGGGTCCCACAAGGGTCAGTCCTAGGAATAGTGCTATTTTTGGTATATGTGAATGACATGATAGAAAGGATAGACTCAGAAGAGTCCCTGTTCGCAGATGATGTGAAGTTAATGAGGAGAATTAAAGCTGATGAGGATCAGGCAGGACTACAAAGAGACCTGGACAGGCTGGACACGTGGTCCAGCAACTGGCTACTCGAATTTAACCCCGCTAAATGCAAAGTCATGAAGATCGGGGAAGGGCAAAGAAGACCGCAGACAGAGTATAGGCTATGTGGCCAAAGACTGCAAACCTCACTCAAGGAGAAAGATCTTGGGGTGAGTATAACATCGAGCACGTCTCCGGAAGCACACATCAACCAGATAACTGGTGCAGTGTATGGGCGTCTGGCAAACCTGGGAATAGCGTTCCGATTCCTTTGTAAGGAATTGTTCAAGACACTGTACTCAGACCCATATTGGAGTATGCGGCACCAGTTTGGAACCCACACCTGGTCAAGCACGTCAAGAAATAAGAGAAAGTGCAAAGGTTTGCAACAAGGTTAGTTCCGGGCTAAGAGGAATGTCCACACACACGCACGCACGCTGTAATTGCTGTAATGTACAACCCGCCACAGAACTGCAGAAGGCCAAGAGAAGAATACGACTAGAACAACAAAGCAATGTTAGACACACTAGCCGAGGTGGCCAGAAGAGCCCACATGGGAGAGCAAAGTTACTAGTTATGGGTCATTTCAATCACAAGGAGACTGAATGGGAAAACCTGGAGCACCATGGGGGTCCTGAATCATGGAGAGCCAAGATGATGGATGTGGTACTGGAAATCCTCATTCATCAACATGTTAGAGACACTACCAGAGAGAGAGTGAGGATGATCCAGCAAGACTGGACCTAGTATTCACCTTGAGTAGTTCGGACATCGAGGATATCATGTATGAAAGGCCCCTTGGAGCTAATGATCATTTGGTTCTGTGTTTTGATTATATAGTTGAGCTACAAGTGGAGAGGGAGCAGGAATAGGAAGGGAGAAACGAAACTACAAAAAGGGAAATACAAAGGCATGAGGAACTTCCTACAAGACGTTCAGTGGGAAAGAGAATTGGCAGGAAAAACAGTAAAAGAAATGATGGAATATGTGACAACCAAATGCAAAGAGACAGAGGAGAGGTTTGTCCCCAAAGGAAACAGAAGTAATGGGAAGACCAGAACGAGTCCTTGGTTCACCCAAAGGTGTAGGGAGGCAAAAACTAAGTGCAATAGAGAATGGAAAAAGTACAGAAGACAAAGGACCCAGGAAAATAAAGAGATTAGCCGAAGAGCCAGAAACGAATATGCACAGGTAAGAAGGGAGGCTCAGAGACAATACGAAAATGATATAGCATCAAAAGTCAAGTCTGACCCAAAGCTGTTGTATAGCCACATCTGGAGGAAAACAACAGTCAAGGACCAGGTAATCAGGCTGAGGAAGGAAGGTGGGGAGTTCACAAGAAACGACCAAGAGGTATGTGAAGAGCTCAACATGAGATTTAAAGAAGAATGTACAGAGGAGACAGGAAGGACTCCAGGAATTCAGAATAGGGAGGTATACCAACAAGTGCTGAATGAAATACACACAACCGAGGAGGAGGTGAAGAAGCTGCTATGTGAACTCGATACTTCAAAAGCGGTGGGACCTGACAACATTTCTCCGTGGGTCCTTAGAGAGGGAGCAGAGATGTTTAGTGTGACACTAACAAAAATCTTCAACACATCCATTGAAACTGGGCAACTACCCGAGGTGTGGAAGATGGAAAATGTAGTCCCAATTTTTAAGAAAGGAGACAGACACGAGGCATTAAACTACAGACCTGTGTCACTGACGTGTATAGTATGCAGAGTCATGGAGAAGATCATCAGGAGGAGAGTGGTGTAGCACCTAGAAAGACACAAGCTTATAAACGACAACCAGCACGGTTTCAGGCAAGAAAAATCCTGTCACAAACCTACTGGAATTTTATGACAAGGTAACAGAAGTAAGACACGAGAGAGAGGGGTGGATAGACTGCATTTTCTTGGTCTGCAAGAAGGCCTTCGATACAGATCCTCACAAGATATTAGTGTAGAAGCTAGAAGATCAGGCACGTGTAACAGGAAGGGCGCTGCAATGGATCAGAGAATACCTGACAGGGTGGCAACGAGTCTTGGTACGTGATGAGGTATCACAGTGGGCGCCTGTGACGAGCGGGGTCCCACAGGGGTCAGCCCTAGGACCAGTGCTGTTTTTGGTATATGTGAATGACATGATGGAAGGGATAGACTCAGAAGTGTCCCTGTTCGCAGATGATGTGAAGTTAATGAGGAGAATTAAATCAGATGAGGATCAGGCAGGACTACAAAGAGACCGGGACAGGCTGGACAAGTGGTCCAGTAACTGGCTTCTCGAATTTAACCCCGCTAAATGCAAAGTCATGAAGATCGGAAAAGGGCAAAGAAGACCGCAGACAGAGTATAGGCAAGGTGGCCAAAGACTGCAAACCTTACTCAAGGAGAAAGATCTTGAGGTGAGTATAACACCGAGCACGTCTTCGGAAGCACACATCAACCAGATAACTGGTGCAGCTAATGGGCGCCTGGTAAACCTGAGAATAGCATTCCCATACCTCAGTAAGGAATCGTTCAAGACACTATACACTGTGTACGTCAGGCCCATATTGGAGTATGCAGCACCAGTTTGGAACCCACACCTGGTCAAGCACGTCAAGAAATTAGAGAAAGTGCAAAGGTTTGCAACAAGGTTAGTTCCTGAGCTAAGGGTATTGTCCTATGAAGAAAGGTTAAGGGAAATCGGCCTGACGACACTGGAGGACAGGAGGGTTAGGGGAGACATGATAACGACATACAAAATATTGCGTGGAATAGATAGGGTAGACAGAGACAGGATGTTCCAGAGAGGGGACACAGAAACAAGGGGTCACAATTGGTAGTTGTAGACTCAGACAAGTCAAAGGGATGTTAGGAAGTATTTCTTCAGTCATAGAGTTGTCAGGAAGTGGAATAGTCTGGCAAGTGACGTAGTGGAGGCAGGAACCATACATAGCTTTAAGACGAGGTATGATAAATCTCATGGAGCAGAGAGAGAGGACCTAGTAGCGATCAGTGAAGAGGCGGGGCCAGGAGCTAAGTCTCGACCCCTACAACCACAATTAGTTGAGTACTCACACAAAACTTTTACTCCAACAGTTCGTAATTCCTTTCATTTACTGCAGTCGTCAATAATTCCTTCGCCTTAACCTTTATTATTCCATCTGACTCAGTTCTTTGGGGTTTTCTTCAACCTCATTCAGACGGAAGTACACAGATTTAAGCAAAAATATATTTCATTATTTCAGTATGAGCTGGTTGCTAATGAGCATACAGCTTCTTACACACTGTCTGCACAGACTGTCAGCACAGACTGTCAGCACAGACTGTCAGCACAGACTGTCAGCAACTACCAGACGATCTCAGGTCACATTTACATCACACACTAAGTTGTACACAAATAGGCGCAATGGAGTGTTGCTCAGTTGTATTAAACACTTGTTGAAAATAAATATAATTATTATTATTATTATTATTAAATATTATTATTATTTATATTATTATCATCATTATTTTCATGATTGTACTATAAGAGGTGTTAAGGAAGGAGTCACTTGCTAAAAGCAGTACTTCTTGGGAAATAAATTCTAGCTAAACACAGTGGCAACACGACACAGAAATATAAGTCACAATACATCCTGGTAACTCCATCCTCAACTTTTTATAACAAAATTAAGCGCTTAGAGAAACATTTCGGGATTTCCTGCGCGTTTCGCACATGCTTTTATAGATAGTTTAAATATTACAGTCAATGAGCACTTGCTAGGAGGCAGGAGCGTCGAGGCGAGTGCGCTGCTTCAGTGACTATTGCCAGCTGAGTCCCACTACTGAATTGATTTCAACTGCTTGATAGTTCCGGCAGAAAGGTGTGAACAGTTGCTGGAGCAGCAGCCACACAAACACAGCAGCAGCAGCCACACAAACACAGCAGCACTGGCAGCAGCAGCCACACAAACACAACAACACTGGCAGTACAAGCCCACAAACACAACAGCACTGGCAGCAGCAGCCACACAAACACAACAGCACTGACAGCAGCAGACACACAAACACAGCAGCACTGGCAGTAGCAACCACACAAACACAACAGCACTGGCAGCAGCAGCCACACAAACACAACAGCACTGACAGCAGCAGCCACACAAACACAACAGCACTGGCAGCAGCAGCCACACAAAAACAACAGCACTGACACCAGCAGCAACACAAACACAAGAGTACTGACAGCAGTAGCCACATAAACACAACAGTACAGACAGCAGCAGCCACACAAACACAACAGCACTGACAGCAGCATCCACACAAACACAACAACGAGCAGCAACACTCAAACACCAGCACAGCACCACACAAACACAACAGCATGGACAGCAGCACCACACAAACACAACAGCACTGACAGCAGCAGCACAAACACAACGCACGCAGCAGAACAACACAAACACAACAGCACTGGCAGCAGCACAACAAAACACAACAGCACTGGCAGCAGCAGCCACAAAACACAGCAGCAGCTGCAGCAGCACACACAAACACAACAGCACTGGCAAGCAACAACACAAACACACAGCACTGGCGCAGCAACAACACAAACACAACAGCACTGGCAGCACACACAAACACAACAGCACGGCAGCAGCAGACACCAAACACACAGCACTGGCAGGCAGCAGCAGCCACACAAACACAACAGCACGGACAGCAGCAACCACACAAACACAACAGCACTGACAGCAGCAGACACACAAACACAACAGCACTTGCAGCAGCAACAACACAAACACAACAGCACTGGCAGCAGCAACAACACAAACACAACAGCACTGGCAGCAGCAGCCACACAAACACAACAGCACTGGCAGCAGCAGCCCACAAACACAACAGCACTGGCAGCAGCAACAACACAAACACAACAGCACTGTCAGCAGCAGCCACACAAACACAACAGCACTGGCAGGAGCAGCCACACAAACACAACAGCACTGGCAGGAGCAGCCACAAAAACACAACAGCACTGGCAGCAGCAGCCACACAAACACAAACAGACTGGCAGCAGCAGCCACAAAACACAACAGCACTGGTAGCAGCAGCCACTCAAACACAGCAGCAGCCGTAGCAGCGGCAGAGCAGCCACACAAACACAACAGCACTGGCAACAGCAGCCACACAAACACAACAGCACTTGCAGGAGCAACAACACAAACACAACAGCACTGGCAACAGCAACCATACAAACACAACAGCAGCGGCAGCAGCAACAACACAAACACAACAGCACTGGCAGCAGCAACAACACAAACACAACAGCACTGGCAGCAGCAACAACACAAACACTACAGCACTGGCAGCAACAACAACAAACACTACAGCACTGGCAGCAGCAACAACACAAACACAACAGCACTGACAGCAGCAACAACACAAACACAACAGCACTGGCAGCAGCAACAACACAAACACACAGCACTGGCAGCAGCAACAACACAAACACAACAGCACTGCAGCAGCAACAACACAAACACTACAGCACTGGCAGCAGCAACAACACAAACACAACAGCACTGGCAGCAGCAACAACACAAACACTACAGCACTGGCAGCAGCAACAACACAAACACAACAGCACTGGCAAGCAGCAACAACACAAACACTACAGCACTGGCAGCAGCAACAACACAAACACAACAGCACTGACAGCAGCAACAACACAAACACTACAGCACTGGCAGCAGCAACAACACAAACACAACAGCACTGGCAGCAGCAACAACACAAACACTACAGCACTGGCAGCAGCAACAACACAAACACAACAGCACTGGCAGCAGCAACAACACAAACACTACAGCACTGGCAGCAGCAACAACACAAACACAACAGCACTGGCAGCAGCAACAACACAAACACTACAGCACTGGCAGCAGCAACAACACAAACACAACAGCACTGGCAGCAGCAACAACACAAACACTACAGCACTGGCAGCAGCAACAACACAAACACAACAGCACTGGCAGCAGCAACAACACAAACACTACAGCACTGGCAGCAGCAACAACACAAACACTACAGCACTGGCAGCAGCAACAACACAAACACAACAGCACTGGCAGCAGCAACAACACAAACACTACAGCACTGGCAGCAGCAACAACACAAACACAACAGCACTGGCAGCAGCAACAACACAAACACAACAGCACTGGCAGCAGCAACAACACAAACACTACAGCACTGGCAGCAGCAACAACACAAACACTACAGCACTGGCGCAGCAACCAAACACACAGCACTGCAGCAACACAAACACAACAGCACTGGCAGCAGCAACAACACAAACACTACAGCACTGGCAGCAGCAACAACACAAACACAACAGCACTGGCAGCAGCAACAACTCAAACACTACAGCACTGACAGCGGCAACAACACAAACACAACAACAATGGCAGCAGCAACAACACAAACACAACAGCACTGGCAGCAGCAACAACACAAACACAACAGCACTGACAGCAGCAGTCACACAAACACAACAACAATGGCAGCAGCAGAATAAACAGCATGAACAACAACAACCAACCACAACAACAACAAAAACAACAACCTACCACAATAACCAACATCAACAACCAACAGCAACAGCTAACATCAACAATTAACAAAACAACAAACCACAACAACCGACAACAAAAACAACAACCAACAAAAACAATAACCAACCACAACAACGAACCAAAACAACAACCAACAAATCCAACAACATCCAACAACAACAACCAACAACAAAACAACCAACCACAACACAGCTAACCATCAAAACAACGAACCACAATAATGACAACCAAA
Source organism: Cherax destructor (assembly GCA_009830355.1). Classification (NCBI taxonomy): domain Eukaryota; kingdom Metazoa; phylum Arthropoda; class Malacostraca; order Decapoda; family Parastacidae; genus Cherax; species Cherax destructor. The sequence continues at coordinate 10,344 of WNWK01055376.1, forward strand.
ACAAAAAAAAAATACAACCACTATAACAAGCAACAACAACAACAACATAAATCATGAACGAAATATATAAAAAAGCAACAACAACAACTGCTTTAAAATTAGTAACAACAAAATCAATAAAAAAACTATAAAACAACAACAGTTATTGTAACAGCAACAACAAAAGCAACAATAACAATGTGAATAACTATGAACAACAACATTAACTACAGTAATATAATTTTATTATCAAACACGTCATCAACAACAACAATACAACCCTCAACAACAACAGCTAAGAAGTTAACAAAAATAACAATATATTCGTAAACAGCATCAGCAACAATAACGGGCAACAACAAAAGTAACAGCAAGAACAATAACAACCACCACCACCACCACCACAACAACAACAACAACAATAATACCAAAATCAACACAAATTACAAGAACAAAAAAAATAACTACAGTAACATCATAAACATCAATAACATCAACAAAAGTAATAAGAACAAAATCAGCACAACAACATAAACAACGATAAAAGCAACATCAGCATCAACATTAATAATAATTTCAACTGTTATTACAACACCAAAACAACAACAACAACAAGAGCGGCAGCAACAACAGCAATTGCAAAATAGAAAAAAAAGTTAATAATAAGTGTAACAGTAATAACTGCAACAACAGCGAAAAGAAAAACAACAAACACAACGTCAGCAACATCACCAACAATAACAGCAATATCAACAACAACACAAACATCAAAACAATAACAACCACAAAAAACGCCACCAACAACAGCAAAAACAGCAAGATTAACAACATCAACAACAACACCAAAAACAACAACAATAATAAGAAGAACATCAACAACAACAATAACAACAACAGTAACAAATAAGCTCGTGAACAAAAAACAAAGGAAAAACAGTTTAGAATATTGTTATATAACCTGGGAGGATGACA
>WNWK01055377.1:0-11294 GCA_009830355.1 Cherax destructor
AGAAATCTTATCTTATCTTATCTTTATGAATCAATCATTTGACATTACTGAATCACTTGCCTGACTTACTGAATCACTTGCCTGACTTACTAAATTTCCCGCCTGACTTACTGAATCCCCCGCCCCACGAATCCCCCGACCTTCGAATCATTTGCCGACTTACTGAATCATTTGCCTGACTTCTGAAGCTTTGATTACTGAACGACTTGACTGACTGAATGATTTAAAGTTAGAACTCTGTACAACCATCGACTTCAGTACCAGAACCTCTACCATCCCCCCCCAGTAGGGCCACAGATAATCTCCCTCCTTTACAATCATCCACAATTTAAGGTAAAAAATACTATTATTTCTATTGCTTTTGTAGTCTTAAGTAGTAATATATCATGAAAAAACTACAATTACATTTCCCCTTAAATTTTTTGCAAGAACGTTGGTCTATAAAAACTTTTTTTGGTTTTTTGGGACCCCCAGGAACATAACCCATTTTTCCCTAAGTTCTTATAATTATCTAACACGATTTTACCTAACACGATGTTTTCAAGACCGTAACCCCGGCTAAATGAGGGTTTACTTATATATTATAGAACAATAAAAATAACATTTTTTTATTGTTTGTGTAAAAAGTTTTTAAACAATATAAAGATACTAATGTTTAGCTAGTATTGTTTTCATATGAGGTATATATAAACATTGCACCTTCCCTTTGGTGTAACAGGCCACATAAGTTACTAAAAAAGAAAATAGTGAAAAAAAAAAAGAAATTAAATGGAAGAAAAAAATTTTTTTACTGAAGAACTTTTTCCGCTATTGCCACGGTTTATTTTCTGCCAATTTTACCTCCATATTTCGGTAAATTTATGGCAAAATCTGTTTTTGGATAAAAAAAATCTTAACATTTTTATAAGAAAAAAAAATAATTTTGTTTAATATTTTGCGACAACAGAATGGCATGGATTGAGGGTTTCGACAGTCAAAAGGGTTAAATTCATGCACGTATTTTTTTAGCCCCTTTTTTTTTGAAGTGGCTGCCTCACCATGCCTTATCACCTATGTATACTACTCTTTTAAATCTGTCAAAACCCAAACCCTTTCGGGTTTTTAAAATTTGGCCACTTCAGCACTCGTTTCAGGCATTTTCTTGACGAGATCATCATGCATCTGCCTTGCTTTTCAGATATTATCGCTTGCGTAACACTATCTCCTGCTAATTCTTTCTCGTTGATCCACACCAACAACAAAGTTTCCACATTTTCCAGTATTTGTGATCTCTGTTTTGTGATCATATTTGCACCTTTCGCAACAACAGCTTCCTTGATTTTATTTCTTCCAAAAGCACCTTTAAAAAAACATATCTCACTTAGCACCCAACTGGTAGCTAACCACATTAAAACTACTTTATCTTGACATTTCACAGCAAAATACACTTATTGATATCTGTGATTCCCTTAATTTGCACATGACTGTAAGTAAAATTCAATACAACTACAGTGGGCCCCGAGTATCATAATTAATCCGTTCCCAGGAGCTATTACTTAACACGGTTTAGAAATTCGAACCCTTTTTTCCCCATAAGAAATAATGAAATACAATTAATCCGTTCCACAAAAAATATTACATACAAAATAATTAAAAACAATATAGTATATATATACTTTACTTACCTTTATTGAAGAGTTGCAGGCATCTGGAAGATAGGGTTGATGACAGGGGCGGGGTGTTAGTGGTTGGAAGGAATCCCTTCCAAAAGGACTTCAGGTAACAAGCCCCTCTCTGGGGTTATTTCCCCTTCTTTTCTTTTAATGCATGCCTGCTACACTCCCTGCATGCCTGCTACACCCCCTGCATGCCTGCTACACTCCTGCATGCCTGCTACACCCCCTGCATGCCTGCTACACCCCCTGCATGCCTGCTAATTCCTGCATGCTGCTAATCCCCTGCATGCCTGCACACTCCCTGCATGCTCTACACTCCCTGCATGCCTGCTACACTCCTGCATCCCCTGCTACATTCCCTGCATGCCTCACACTCCCCTGCATGCCTGCTCCCTTTCGCATGCCTGCTACACTCCCTGCATGCCTGCTACACCCTGCATGCCTGCTACACTCCCTGCATGCCTGCTGCACTCCCTGCATGCCTGCTACTCCCTGCATGCCTGCTACACTCCCTGCATGCCTGTTACACTCCCTGCATGCCTGCTACACTCCTGCATGCCTGCTACACTCCCGCATGCCTGCTACACTCCCTGCAAGCCTGCTACACTCCCTGAAAGCCTACACTCCCTGCATGCCTGCTACACCCCCCTGCATGCCTGCTACACTCCGCATGCCTGACACTCGTGCCTGCTACACTCCGCATGAATGCTACACCCCTGCATGAATGCCTCACCCCTGCATGCCTGCTACACCCCCCTGCATGCCTGCTACACTCCCTGCATGCCTGCTACACTCCTGCATGCCTGCTACACTCCCCTGCATGCCTGCTCACTCCCTGCATCCCTCAAACACTCCCTGCATGCCTGCACACTCCTGCATGCCTGCTACACTCCCTGCATGCCTGCTACACTCCCTGCATGCCTTCACACTCCTGCATGCCTGCTACACTCCCTGCATGCCTGCTCACTCCCTGCATGCCTGCTGCACTCCCTGCATGCCTGCTGCACTCCCTGTGCCTGCTCACCCCCTGCATGCCTGCCATGACCCACTCCCTGCATGCCTGCTGCACTCCCTGCATGCCTGCTACACTCCCTGCATGCCTGCTACACTCCCTGCATGAATGCTACACCCCCTGCATGAATGCTACCACTGGGTGCTGCTAGGAAGCTTCTTTGGACCCATGGTGACTTATTTCACAGTGAAAAATCACTAAACCACCAAAGACACCAAATGTATTGTGAATGTTTGAAAGAGCGCCTGGGTAATGTTCTCTCAATGGTAAACAACGCTTCACTGGCGGGCGTCCTGTGCAGGCGGGAGCAGGCGGACAGGTCTAATACGTTACGAAACACGAGCCAGTTTACGATTCACAAAATCGAAAAGCTAAAACACGATTTTTACGAAATAAGAACCTTACTTTAAACTCGGGGTTCACTGTATTGCTTCATAATTCTTAAGCTAGTCATAAGTTTGCCTAAGACACTCCAATATAGAAACTGTATCATGCCAAATGGCACCATTTCCATTAATATATAAACTAATTGTTAAATTCTTAAATATTTTGGGAAATACATACATCAATTTTGTAAACCTTTTTAATCACTACAATTATCTAACCTTTAAAACCTTTTAATTATTGTCACTATAGAGTAAGATCTAGTATAAGACTGCCCGAAATGCCTAGGCATACCTAGGCATACCATTCCTTCTTGTAAAATTTTCAAAAATGTTCAAATACCATAAAATATTAAACCCCACTTTGTAATATTATCGAAATAAAGTTGAATTGAATTGATGGTTGTATAGGGGGTTTCATACAGCCTGGCTAGCTTCAGCGAAAACGATCCACTTTCATATTTTGCTATTATCTCCTTTTTCAGTTCTACTATTTCTGAGTCTCTTTACCAGAGGGCTGGCACTAGGAACTTTCTTTGGGCCCCTGGTATTATTTAGAGTTGCAGCACTAAAACAATGGAATAATGACAAATGTATGGTAGAATGCGTGGGTGGCGTTTACTCACTGGTAAACAATGGCACACTGATTCTGGATGGAGTGTATCCGCGTTGTCGTCGCATCCAGGACAAATTACCTATTCCCAGTGGATCAATTTATACCAACATATTTTTACGGAAAAGGTAAATTTTTCCAATTTTACGTAATCCGACGCCTACTAAACCGGGGTCCACTGTACATTATTTAGGTATGAATACTGGTCAGAGAGCCTGTCATAAGTCCGAGGCATTGGGAACGAGTACGTGCTAATGAGGAGAGGCTGTACAGTACATTCATTACTTACCTTAAATTATTTGTAGTCTTAACATAGGGAAAGCTGAGTAGTATTTATTTGTAGGAAGTCAGGTGTGGGAGGTATGGACAGTCAGGCCAGCCCACCCACACATAATATAATACAGTGGGCCCCGGAGTTCGTTTCATCGGAGTTGTGATTTTTCGCAAAATATTGGTTCGGTGTTGATCGCTCGAGTTTGTGATTGTCCCGACACGTATGCTGGCCCGAGCTGGCCTGACATTCCATTCAGTCAGGTGCCATTGTTTACCAGCGAGAGACCGCCACTACACATTCATACCATACATTTTGTCATTATTCCATTGTTTTTAGTGCTGGTTAGTGCCAGCCCTTTTTTAAGGGCTGAGAGGGGGGAATGTCTTCTTAAAGTGATTCAGTGATTCTATGATATGTTATGATACTAAAGCAGCAGGAGTTGATAAAGGCAACCCAGAAGAATAAAGGTGCTTTAAAAGTGTAGCAAGTGTTGTTTTTGGAAAAAGAAAATACGACCAAAACAACTCCCCCCAATATTGTTGAGTTTATAGGGCGACTGAAAACACCGCCTTGTGTCGGCAGCCATCACTATTTGGCGTATCTTCAGTGGCCCTTATACCCCAAAAACAAACACCACAACACCAGTCCTCAGATTCGTTATGATTTTTTTTTCATTCTAGAGATATGACATGTTTCTATGTTTTTAAACCCCCTTTGGGGGTCGACAGGCCTTCGAAAGTTTCATGGGTTAAAAAATATTCGGAAATTTTTTTTTATTTATCTTATGAAATGATAGAGTTTTTTTTTCTAAATATAAATGGCTAAACAAAAATGTTTGATCAATACTTAGGGAGATATGGGGTTAAAGTTGACAAATTGAACCGACAGAAATGGTGATTTGGTTGGGGAAAGTTTATTTATTTTTTCTATTTTTTTTTCTTTTTTTTTTAATATTTTATTTTTTCAAGTAATTTTTATGTCCGGAGCCCAATAAAAACCATTTTTTTATATATACACTCCTTGTATACTACACAATAACTGTTATAGTACCAGCTGGCTGGCTGGTGACCAGCTGGCTTGCGACAGCTTTGGGGGAGCTGACCAGCTGGTGGCATAGCTGACCAGCTGGCTGGCGGGCCCTTTTGGGGGGGGATGAATGGATGGCCAGTCACTGGCTCTTTCCACCAGCTACCGGCTGGCTTGTGACCATTTGGGTTGGCTGGCTGGCGGTGGCTAGCTGACCAGCTGGCTGGCGGGGAACAGCTGGTGGAGGGATCCAGCCGGCGGCTGAAAGCTGGCTGGGGGATGGCCGCCGGCGGGCCCGGGGCTAATCGCCATGGCTCGGCTTGTGCCCTTGGCTGGCTGGCGAACAGCTGGTTGATGGATGGTCAGCCGCGGCTGGCTGGCTGGCTGGCGCTGTGTTTTCTAAAGGAAAAAAAATAATTACATAGTAAAACTTGGGATAAAGAGAATATTATTATAATAATAATAATAATAATAATAAAAATTATTATTATTATTATTATTATTGGGAAAGGGTTTAAATGTCAGTCTTATCAGAAATCAAATTTAAAATATAATTTGAAGGGGGGTGGGGGTTTTTTATCTTGTTTTTTATTTAAACAAATTACTGTTGACATTTGATGTTTTCCCTTTCCCTGCCCTACCCTCCCTCTCTCCCTCCCTCCACTATCCCTGCCTCCCCCCCACCCTCCCTGCCTCCCCCCTGCCAGCCAGCCGGGGGTTGCCTCATCTTATCAAAGGATGACATTTGACAAAAGGTCTAGTTTCCCCTTTATTTGTTTTACTGTTTTATCTGTCTGTTGTTTTCTGTCTCAGAGACAGTCACTATTGAACCAACACGAATCTGAGTCCTGATATATTTTTGCCGCGGGTTTTTTTTTGCTATCCTAGGTAATTTACATATGTATTTATCCTCTGTAATTTCCTTATTTATCCTGGGTTATTTACCTATGTATTTATGTGCCCCTTGTGACAGAGCCAGCCCCAGCCAGCGGTAACACCCAGCCAGCCAGCCAGCCACCAGCCAGCCAGCCAGCCAGCCCCCGACCGTTCCCCCCACTGTCTTCCCACCACCCCACTGTCTTCCCCACCCCACTGTTTTCCCCACCCCCCCTCGTCTTCCCCCCCCACTTTTCCCCCCCACCCCTTCCCCCCTTCCCCACTGCCTTCCACACTCCCCCACTGTATTCCCACTTCCCCACTGTTTCCACCCCCCCCACTTTTTCCCACCCCCACGCCTTCCCTACCACTCACTGGGGAGTAAATTATTTCCCAAATTTACGCTACTGGTACGGCACCAACCCCGTTGAAAGATAGTGGGGCACCACCCAAAGGGGTTTAAATGTTGTTTAACCCTATTGATGGGGATAAAAATGTTGATGAATTAGTAAAATATTAAAGGACTATCTTGTCCTGCCCCCAAAAACCCGCAAAATTTCCAAACATTCCGAAACAGAACTCTGGAACACTTTTTGGCACCAGGGTCCGGGACTTCAAACTGGCCCAATGGCATTAAAAAAAAAAGTAACCAGGAAAGGACTTGGTCCTAAAGTTTTTATAAGGGAAATTTTCCCCTTAAAAACAAACAACTTTTCCCATCCTCTCCTCCCCCCGCTTCCACACATCAACAACCCCAAAAAAGGAAAAACATTTTAAATTTTTTTTTTTATTTTCATGTCTCATTGGTTTCGTGTTATTTAATGTACAAAATATTTTATTTTAATCTTTGGGTGTCTGAAAGGTTAATTTTTTTTTCCAATTTTTATGGGAAAATAGATTGGGAGTTCATGACCCCCTCTAGGGAAATTAACCCCGGGGGTCCACTGATGACATTTAAAGTGGCCTAGAGGAAAAAAATAAAAAGGGGATAGTTTTAAAAACTTCACTCCTGAAGTCTGCTAAATGCCATTACCGCAATTTCTCCTTAAGGAAAAATTTTCACGGGGTTTTTCTATTTCAGCCCCCAAAAAAATTCCAAAAGAACTTAAAAATTAACCAAATGTTTGGGTTTTCTTTAACCAGGCCCACTTAAGTACATCGTTATGCCCTTAACCCCTTTGACGTCGGAGCCCCCTTTCTGAAACTGTCATTCTAGGGGGGAAATATTCGAAAAAAAAAAATTTTTTCCAAAAGAGGGTTATTTTTGGGTTGTTTGTAAAAAAAAATTTTTCATCAGTATTACCCAATATAGGGAAAATTAAAAAAAATAGGATATAGCAACAGTGGCAAACCCTGACTCAAAATTCGTTTACTTCCATTCAGATTTCTTGTTTTTTCACTATTTTCTTTTTTTTTAATTTTGTGACCCGTGAGACAAAATAAGATGCAAAGTGTATATATATATACGTACACTGTTTTTGAACACAAAATTTCAAAACATTAGTATGTTTATATTGTTTATAAAAGTTTAAAAAAAAAAAAAAAAAATTTTTTATTACTATTGTTCTATAAAATATACAAATATACAGTCACTGGAACTTTCCTGAATTAGCTTGTGGGAAATTTTTGAAAAATTTATATGCACAGGGTACTTACACTCCTCACACATAAAACGATTGTTCCGGGTTTTGGGTTTTTGGGATGTTTACAGACAAAAAACCCCTTTTTTGCATTTTTTTTAAGATAACCCAGTTGTATTAGGTACCAGGCCTAGAGAGGGGCATGTGTTGATAATTTGGGGGGTTGGGCTATTGGGGGTTGTCCTTTTCTTTAATATTATTTGTCTGAGACTGAAAAAAAATTCATATATTTGGGTTTGTTGTTGGTCTTCAACTTGTAAAGTTAAAGCATTCACATGGAAATGTCAAGAAGATGGAAAAAAAGTTTTATGTACCACTTATAACTTTTGGTACAAAATGCAAACCCAATCGATGTCACATTTGTCCACTAAGCATATTGAGGTTGTGTCCATCAAGCTGCAGGTTTTTTAATGGGTTCATTGGTTCTATTCTGTTCCACTGTCTACCATTTCAGTTGAACTGATGTCAACAATGTGACATCCGATTTCCAAAATGCCATGATATCATTGGCAGCAAAAACCTGCACTTTACCTCTACGAGTGCCAAACCAGGATATTTTACATTTCCCACTGTGCCACACATGTCTGTCATGTTCACTACAAGAAATCACTGAGAAAGGGCTTGTAAATTATCATATATAATATATGCCCCTTACCAAGATATGGTTCCATCATTTTCTAACCACATCACAAAAGATACCCAAAACCTTATATTCTCAATGTATAACTGATTAAATTAGATCCCGAACCAGACCATTTGCAATCACACAGTACAAATAACTTTACCAAAAACATTTCCCATTGCTTGGTATATACTGCTTGAACGAAGTCTACCTTTGAACAAAATCAAAGACTACCAATAAAGTTCCTGAAGGGATAAAAAAACATAAACACTTTTTTTTAGGTACATGAACACATTCTGATCTTTTATAACCTGTCGTTTCTGTCACCTTGTTTTATCAGAGAAGTGAAGAACACAACAGTATCAAAAACGATTCATTTTTATCACAAAACCTGGGGGAAATCAGGTTCTGTCGACCAGTATTGGGGAAGGTGTTTAAATGTGGGATAAGCATTATTGGAAAAAAAGGACATCTCTAAGTTTGTCCTTCCACTGGTGTAGCCGTGAATTTGGGAAAAATGTTTTCCCTGGGTATCATATATATTTGTTTCCCTACAAAAATGTCCATCAGGGGTTTATCGATGAATAACTGAAAGATTCTAGTTCAGTAATTGTTCCCCAAATGTAAGATTCGTATTCCCCTTTGTGCTTCATCAAAGTCATGGGGGTTGGGGAAAAAAATTGTCACCTTTCTGCCAATCCGATGTGGTCGCTGGGGGACTTTTTACATTTGGGGGGCAGGTGTGGTTTGCAGGTTGGGGTGCAGGTTGGGGGTGGGGTGGGTTTATGGTGGTTTGGAGTTAGTGTGGGTACCAGTGTGGCCCTCGTGGTGGCCCTGACTCATGCCACCGCCAATAAACCCCCACTAACTGCTACCCCCCGCACTTTCGATACCCATTGTAACAATATCGTTTTCACAATCAACCGTGGTGTGGGTTAAGAGATTTCCCGAATTTTCCTTTTTCCTTTGGGAAAAGATATGGTATACCAGAACGATGTTCGTCATACTGCCGCCACTGGGGAATAATCTCCTTGCTGTCCACTATAACTGCTTTCAATAGCTTTGAAATCACTGTCATCATCCTTTCACTGCTCATCAGAGTCTTCTAAAGTTGAAATAGTTTCCCTTTCGTCCTGGACAGGTGAACGTGAAGGGGGCCCCCGCACCAGATGTGGACGGGTTTGGTCATCTGGGTTTCTACTAATTTTGTTATCCTGGGAAATTTACTTTCACTGGCACTTTCTCCCGTTAGAACTATCACTTGGGAAAGAAGGCCTCCCATCCCCGGGAGTGAGGTATTTTTTACCGCCTGGATGGTGAAAAGGTACAAAAATGGCGCTCCCCCAATGCACCACTGAGTCCCCAATTTTTTCATATGAACCCAACCAGACCCATTTCCTCACATGTAGGCCTGTCAGCTTTCCCGCTTCATTTGGCGCTAGAATTTAGGCGATAAATACCCAAACATTGGTCGTAAGAGATAATAACCAAAACAGTAAAAGGGGTTAAAATATTTTTAGTTTTAAATGTAGGGTGAGGGGTGAGTAAACGAGGTAAATGAAGGAGGGAGAGAGAGAGAGAGAGAGAGAGAGAGAGAGGGGGAGAGAGAGAGAGGGGGGGGAGAGGGGGGGAGAGAGAGGGGGGGAGAGAGAGAGGGGGGGAGAGAGAGAGGGGGAGAGAGGGGGAGAGAGAGGGGGGGAGAGAGAGAGAGGGGGAGAGAGAGAGGGGGAGGGGGGGGAAAGGGAGAGGAGGGGGGGAGGGAGAGAGGGGGGGAGAGAGAGAGAGAGAGAGGGGGGAGAGAGAGGGGGGGAGAGAGAGAGAGAGGGGGAGAGAGAGGGGGGGGAGAGATGGGGGGGAGAGAGAGAGAGGGGGGGAGAGAGGGGGGGAGAGAGGGGGAGAGAGAGAGAGGGGGAGAGAGAGAGGGGGGAGAGAAGGGGGGAGAGGAGAGGGGGAGGGGGGAGAGAGAGGGGGAGAGAGGGGAGGGGGGAGAGAAAGGGGGGGAGGGGGGAGGGGGGGGAGAGAGGGGGGGAGAGAGGGGGGAGGTAGAGAAAAGGGGGGGAGAGAGGGGGTTGCAAGATTCTGTATGAGGCACAAGTGCACTTACATTTTGATTATGCTCCATTTTCTTGGTTTGCCTACCCCCCCCATCTGCGACTGCTTGACAGAGTAGGAACAGAGCAAACTTTCTATCTCGCCTGGCCCCATCCTGGATGGATCTCTTTCAGCAGAGTTACACGGAGGGATGGGGGGTGGTTTATTTTAGAAAAGGCCAACTTTTCAAAGGGGTACCAGACAGCAAGAAGGGTTCTATACCCCAAGACGGCAGAAAGCAGCAACCCCCTGGGTGTACCCCCCTCCAGAACATCACTTCACTGAGTGGGTTTTATCCCCCCAGTGACCGGTCTGGAACGCATTCGTACAGCATTAAATGTCAACAGATAGTCAGTTGATCAAATGAAAAAGCTGGCCCACTGATGGCTCCAACTTCATCCTGTTTCCATTTATTTTAAACAATAAAAATGCTTTCAAATGAGCTGATTAGGAGACAGATCTTAGCTTGTCAATGTTTGGGGCCCTTTAACCTCCTAGTCAAACCCTTTTAAAAAGAGGGAGAGAGACAAGCAGACAGACAGACACCAATTATTTAAAAAGCAGCAATCCTAGTTTTGTTCACAAGAAATCTCATTAAAGTTAATTTATTCTACTGTGGGGGGACAGGTCTCCCCAACATTCGGTTTTTCCCCTTTCGGGCTTCACACATTTGTAAATTCCCCCCGGGAAATCATATTTATGTTCCCCCCACCCCCCCTCTCCCTCCCCCCAACCTGGCAGCCGCCCGCCCGCCCCCCTCCCCCGCTCACTGAGTGTTTTGTTTTTCATTTTTTTTAGTAAACTACAGTATAAATGTTTTAGTATAAACCCAGGGACAGTGGTCCCCCAACTAACAAGTAATCCTTTTGGGGCTAGTTCTTTACACAAAGTTGAATTTAAACCTTTTTTCCCAAAGAAATAAAAATACAATTAATCCGTTCCAGACATCCAAAAATTTCAAAAATACATTTTAATACTAAATAATACAAAACAGATGAATAAATAACATTTTCTTACCTTTTTTGAAGAGTTAGGTCGGAAGATAGGGGGGATGCGGGGAGGGGGTTAGTGTTTGAAGGGGAATCCCCCCCCCAAAAATTAT
>WNWK01055378.1:0-11294 GCA_009830355.1 Cherax destructor
CTCTCCTGAGTTTCTAAGAATTTTGTCCTAGCTGCCATCAAAGCTATCTCAAGTTTCATCATCGCTTCCTTATTACCTTCAGGAGGTGATTCCTCCTGTTCACTGTTAACAGACATGTTTACTGATGAATTATTTACCTCCTCACTGAAGCCAGAAAATTCTAAAGATTCAGCTTCTGACATATTTACCCTTAAATTCCTGCACAGCATCAATGGACAAGGTCTTTACACAGGTACATTAAAAAAATAACACAAGTTCTATGGAAAATCTTCACATGGCACTCTACCATAACCACAAACAAAATGTGTTACTCAACTTTAATCCCCACTCTGGAGAAAACAACCTGTAAACTAATACATGAACCTTCCACTGACACCACCAAGGTAATTTTTACAAGGTAAATTTCATCCTACCAAAACTCATAACCCTATCTCATACCAGTACATCTCAAAGAATGTTTTGAGTTATTTTAACAGTCAAATAACTCTCCCGGTTAAGGCCCCCATGTTACGTTATTTTCCCTTATTATCATCAAGGTTCACCATGTACTAGCATAGGGTATTTACTTAAAAGGTCTTAGGGTAAAAGGAGGACAATATTAGGCTAAAAGATACTTACTCAGGTTTAGCTGCTGCATCTGAAAACTTAATTCCTTCACATTCCTTTTAAAGGTTATTTAAACCAACATTATAAAAATAGAGCTATATTAAGAAGTATATACATATAATATACAGGTCTCCACTCCTAAACATATAATCAGCCTTTCCCAAAGCACATGGCTCAGCTGCCACCTTCAACTCTCTCTTTCTCAACATTTCTTAACCCTCCAGTGTCTTGATACACTGAAGATCACAGAATGTCATGGTAACATCGATCTACAACCCTTCCCATTACCTTTTGGGCACTCATTCAGCCCTGAAGCCAAGATAAGATAAGCACCAACAACAACAGCTCACTCCAGCCGCCATTGTTCTCCAGGAAGGGATTGTGGGAAGCCAGCATCTCTCTAAGCTCCTCCCCCTCAAAACATCCACATCACTTTGCATCCTCTCAACATATCTTAAGTTATTACAATGAGACATGCAACTTAATATTATTACTTAATTAAATGTGTGCATTATTTATATAACCTATTATATTGAGAGATCAGGTAATTCAGCTTTTAAGTTTAAGGATGGCCAAGCCTTTAACTCTAAGCAGTACTCTGATTAATTCAATATAATTAGGCATTCATATGTTAATTAATTACAACAATACATGCTGGGTTCCATAGCCCCCATAACAAGTCCATAATACCCCATAACACCCTTTATGTGCATAGAATTTTTACACAGGGTGATATGGACACGGGGTATATAAAAAAGTGATCTGTGTCTTGTGTTATGGTCATGGGTCCTGTTAAAGTTGGTGAGGAGAAATTTGAGCGGAGGGTTTATATTAGAGTGTAGAGTTCTATGTATGTAGTAGGCACAAGAATAAGTGTGAATGTTCTTTACAGTGAGTAGTTTTAGACTTTTGAATATTGATGGAGTATGCTGTGTAGAGTGGGAATTTGTTATCATTCTGACTGCATCCTTTTGCTGGGTTATGAGCAGTCAAAGGTGATTTAATGTTGTTGATCCCCATGCACAAATTCCATAGGTGAGATAAGGGTAGATGAGTGAATGATACAGTGCAAGGAGAGCTGATTGAGGCACATAGTAGCGTATCTTTGATAGTATGCCTACTATCTGAGATTTTCTTGAAAATTTGTAGTACATATGTGTGTTTGGAATTTGAGGCTACTGTCAAGGTGGATTCCTAGGAATTTTCACTCTGTGAGTCTTGTGATGGGTGATCCATTGAACGTTATGTTAATTGGAACATTTGTAGCTCTGTTTCCACCATATGGTGGTCTGTTGCCAGTCTTTATTTGGTACATATTATATGCATTGAGGATTGAAATGTCCATGAGATGGAAGAAAAGTTTCATGTACCACTTGTAACTCTTACGAACACAATCAGCAAATCCAATCTGCATGTCACATTTGTCAACCAAATGCATGTTTTGTGTATAGGCAATCACTGTTGCTGGTTTTAGAATACATTCATTAGTTACTCTATCCACCTTGCCACTGTCTTTCATTTTGTTATGGTGAATGGATGTCAACAATGTGACATCTCGTTTGTCATGCCACCGTAATGCCATGATGTCATTGGCAGCAAACACCTGCACCTCTCCACTACGAGTGCCTGCGTCGAACCTGGGCATATGTTTATGATTAGAACGCACTGTGCCACACATGTCTGTCATGTTCACTCAAGAAATCAGTGAGTAAGGGGCTTGTGTACCAGTTATCAGTATATAATGTATGCCCTTACCAAGATATGGTGCCATCATTGTTCTCACTACATCACCTGAGATACCCAATAACATCCTGGTATCTTTCAATGTTTTACTTCCCGTGTATACAGTTATGTCCAATACCAGGCCACTGATACAGTCACAGAGTACAAACAGTTTTATACCAAGCGTTTCCTCTTGGTAGGTATATACTGCTTGAACGACAGTCTACCTTTGAACAAAATCAAAGACTCGTCAATTACAAGATTCTTGAATGGATAAAAGTACATGTTGAACTTTTGTTTCAGAAACATAAAACATTTCTAATCTTGTATAACCTGTCATTTCTGTCAAGCCTGGTTTTGTCAGAGAAGTGCAACATACGTAACAGTAAGATAAATCTGTTCACTGGGATGATTTCACTGAAGGCCGGGGTAGAAATTAGCCGATCTGTGGACCAGTATGATTTTGTATTATGCTTATAGACATTAGGCATAAGCATTGTTGTTGCAAAAAATAAATGCATTTCAGCCACAGTTGTCTCCTTCCACTGGTGTAGTCTTGACTGTGGTGATATCATTGCATTTGCCATGGTGTAATCAAAATACTTTTACTTTCCCTGACAGTATTTTCCATCAAGGGGTGGTCAAAGTATAGTTCAAAGAATTCCAGTTCATTTGCAGTTTTTCCAAGGGAACAAGATGGCAGGATTCTGCTTTGAGTGTCATCAAACTGATGGGGATTGGGAACAAAATTGGGATTTTGCTGCCAATCCCAGATGCGGTTTGCTGGTGGATACTGGACATCATAAGCTGGTTGTAGTTAGTTGGGGTTGTGATTGTGCAGGTTGTGGTGTGGGGTGGATGAAGATGTGCTTTGTCGGACCTGCTGAGTTGGTGGTGTGGGTCCCAGCCTGGGATGGTGCCGCATGCTGCGTGCTCGTAATACCACCACCACCACTATCACCACCACCTACTGATGCCTTTGGTCTATCCATACCAATTGTAGCCACATCATCATCACTTTCACTGTCTATTCAGGTGTAGGGCCATGGGATGTACTCCGCATGTACTCTGGGATGTACTCCATCCCCTTGGAATTGCATATGGTACACTATCCGAGCACATGCAGTGGTGTATATACTGATGCTTCACTGGTGAATATGATTCCTCACTATCACTACTCGAATGGTCATCAAGAGCAATAAAATTAAAGTCCACATCACTATCATCACCATTACTCAAATCCAAGGCGCCACACGAAAATATTAGTTTTCTCTTGTGACGAGGTACAACTGAATATGACTGAGACGCATCAGCACCAGAGGTCGAAGGTTGAGGGTTGTCAGGATTTTCGGCACTATTTTCGATACCCTGAGTATTGCTTTCGGTCACAAATTGATCAAAACCATAGAATTCCTCTTCAGATCCACTTCCATCAGTGTTAGAACTATCACTTGGGAAGAGGAGAGTTCCACTCCGCCTGGGAGTCAGAGCTGCCTTGCCGCGAGGCATGGTGAACAAAGTGTAGTGAGATGGCGTTCCCTCAATGCCATGTGGGCAACCCAATTTTTTGTTTACTGCGCACACTGATCATGCAGACCCATTCTCTTAGATGTAAGCCTACCATCCTTCTCACTGTAAATTTGAAGCTGCTAGAATTTTGGTGTAGTTCTATGGCTTGGACCCTGGCTTCAAAGCCGTAGAACTACGGGACAGACCCTGAAAGGGTTAATGGTAATACAACATGAAATACAGTGGAACTCCGGATTTCGTACACACCGAATATCGTACGTTTCAGATTTAGACCACTTTTTGGGCAAAATTTTGGTCCGATTTCGTACCTTCACCCGGAAATCGTACGTATCAGATGCGTCCGCCCGTCCGGGATGCTGCCACTCATGCGTACGTGTCTCAGTCTGGATCTGTCACTGGTCAAGTGAGCATTACTGCGTGTTCATCTGAAACATTTCGTAATCATTGTTTTTGTGCTTAACTATTGAGTGCGACTGCAAAATAAGCCACCATGTGCCCAAAGAAAGTTCCTAGTGCTAGCTCTTTGGTAAAGAAGGTGAGAAACACGATTAGCTCTCCTCGCCTTCTTCCATATGCCAACAAGAGCCTTCAATAAAGGTATGTAATAGTGATTTAAATGTTCATTTATTCATTTCATTAGTGCTTTATATTTATTTTTCATTGTTTTCTGTATGTAAAACTATAGTTATTCTTTAAAAAAATTATTTTTTGTTAATATTTTTGGGTGTCTGGAATGGATTAATTGTATTTACATGTACGTACATTATTTCTTATGGGAAATATTACTTTGGCACGTTTTGGATTTAGACAGACCTGGAACAGATTAAGAACGAAATCCGGGGTTCCACTGTAGGTCAGTAACTTACTTCGAGACATTCCAGGAAACGAGTGCATAGCTGATTATTTGGGATTTTTTTTTGTTGAGAAAATTACACTTTTTTCAGTCTTTGCATAAGATAAGAGTGATCTTCTATAGATACCCTTCAGGCGCATAACGCATTTTCTGTAATGGTCGCGGTCACTTTTTTTTTCTCTCCCTGCCTCCCTCCCTTCAATACTCTCCATACAGTGGACCCTCGAGTTTCAGCGGCATCGTGTTTCGTGAATTTCGCCTTTCAGCACCTTTTTCAGCGAAAAATAGACTCAAGGTTCATGATTTTTTTCGCGATTTGGCGGCGGTATGGTACGCGTCCAGCCCTTCTCCCAGCATCAGGCTGTAAACAAAGCCAGGCTGCCAGTACTCACCTAATTGTGGTTGCAGGGGTTGAGACTCAGCTCCTGGCCCCACCTCTTCACTGTCCTCTACTGGGTCACTTCTCTCCCTGCTCCATGAGCTTTATCATACCTCGTCTTAAAGCTATGTATGGTTCCTGCCTCCACTACCTCACTTGCCAGACTATTCCACTTCCTGACAACTCTATGGCTGAAGAAATGCTTCCTAACATCCCTTTGACTCATCTGAATCTTCAACTTCCAATTGTGCCCCCTTGTTTCTGTGTTCCCTCTCTGGAACATCATGTCGCTATCTACCTTGTCGATTCCCCGCAGTATTTTGTATGTTGTTACCATGTCTCCTCTAACCTTCTGTCCTCCAGTGTTGTCAGGCGATTTCTCTTAACCTTTCTTCGTAGGACATTTCCCTGAGCTCTGGAACTAACCTTGTCGCAAACCTTTGCACTTTCTCTAATTTCTTGATGTGCTTGGCCAGTTGTGCGTTCCAGACTGGTGCTGCGTACTCTAGTATGGGCCTAACGTACACGGTGTACAGTGTCTTGAACGATTCCTTAATAAGGTATCTGAACGCTAATCTTAGGTTTGCCAGTCGCCCATATGCTGCCACAGTTATCTGGTTGATGTGTGCTTCCGGAGACGTGCTTGGTGTTATACTCACCCCAAGGTCTTTCTCCTTTGATGAGGTTTGTAGTCTTTGTCCACCTAGCCTGTATTCTGTCTGCGGTCTTCTTTGCCCTTCCCCGATCTTCATGATTAAATTCGAGAAGCCAGTTGCTGGACCAGGTGTCCAGCATGTCCAGATCTCTTTAAAGTCCTGCCTGGTCGTCATCCGATTTGATTCTCCTCATCAATTTCACATCATTTGCGAACAGAGACATCTCCCGTCCGTCAATGTCATTCACATATATGTACCTAGAATAGCACTGGTCCTAGGACTGACCCCTGCGGGACCCCGCTCATCACAGGCGCCCACTGTGATACCTCATCACGCACCATGACCCATTGTTGCCTCCCTGTCAGGTATTCCCTGATCCATTGCAGTGCCCTTCCTGTTATACACACTTGGTCCTCCAGCTTCTTCACTAATCTCATATGAGGAACTGTGTCGAATGCCTTTCCTGCAGTCCAGGAAAATGCAATCAACTCACCCCTCTCTCTCGTGTCTTACCTCTGTTACTTTGTCATAGAACTCCAGGAGGTTTGTTACACAGGATTTGCCTTCCATGAATCCGTGCTGTCTGGCGTTGATAATCCTGTGCCGTTCCAGGTGCTCCACCACTCTTCTCCTGATGATTTTCTCCATGACTTTGCACACTATACACGTAAGTGACACTGGTCTATACTAGTTTAGTGCCTCTTTTCTGTCTCCTTTCTTAAAAATGGGAACTACATTTGCCTTTTTCCATACCTCAGGCAGCTGCCCAGTTTCAAGGGATGTGTTGAATATTGTGGTTAGTTGCCCACTCAGCATCTCTGCTCCCTCCCGAAGGACCCATGGGGAGATATTGTCCGGACCCATCGCTTTTGAGGTATCAAGGTCACTGAGCAACTGCTTCACCTCCTCCTCAGTTGTGTGTATGCCATCCAACACTTGGTATATTCCTTGTTGGTGACCCACTCTGTCCTGTCTACCCAGATGCCTTCCTGCCTCCACTGTGAATACCTCCTTAAACCTCGAGTTGAGCTCCTTACATACCAGTGTGGCATTGTTTATGGGTGAGTGACCATCACCTCAAGCATTCATAAGAGATACATATTCCATTCATTTTTGTGCTTGCAACTGCTAAATCAGCCAACATGGACCCAAAGAAAGCTACTAGTAAAGAAGGTGAAGGTGAGAAACATGATCGAATTGTAGAAGGAAATAATTGCAAAATATGAAAGTGGAGTGTGTGTGGCTGAGTTGGCCAGACTGTATGGGAAGCACCATTCAACCATCACTTCGATCGTGGCAAAAAGAAAGGAAATCAAGGAAGCTGTTGTTACAAAAGGGGTAGATATGCTCACAAAAAAGAGATCGAAAATACTCGAACAAGGGGAGAAGTTATTGTTGGTGTGGATTAACCAAAAACAGTTAGCAAGAGATACTGTTATGCAATCAATAATTTCTGAAAAGGCAAGGCAGTTGCACGACGATCTCATAAAAAAAATGCCTGCAACGAGTGGTAATGTATGTGAAGTTAAGGCCAGCAAAGGCTGGTTTGAGAGATTTAACCCTTTCAGGGTCCAGAGGCCAAATTTCAAAGTGTGCACCAGTGTCCAAGAATTTTCAATTTTTTTTTTTATTTTTCTTATGAAATGGTTGAGAATCTTTTTCTGAAGGTAATAAAACAAAAAGTACGAAATTTGATGGAAAATTGTTGAAATTATGCTCTCGCGAATTTTGATGCGTCAGCGATATTTACGCATCGGCGATTTTGCAGAATTTGACTCCCATTTTAGGCCAGTTACATTTTTCCAGTCGACCAAATTCTTAGCTATTTCGCTAGTATTACTTCTATTCTATTGATTGAGCACAAGAAATCGCCCAGTCAACTGTTTCAACTACAAAATAAAGTGATCGGAAATTGGTAATTTAGCCAATTTAACACAAAGTTCAAAATATTCCAATTTCAAAATAGGCATTCCTGGCACTAAACCAACATTTCCTCTGTTCATTAGTTACATTTTCAGTCTTTAAAAATGAATTCCATTTTTATTTTTTATTCACATAATGAATTTTTATTCAAACCAAAAAATGGAAGATTTACTGTTATGCAATATTGTAATAATTGTATAAATAATATCACGACATTTGTGAATGTATATTAGACCCACCAGCTGGCGTGTATTAGACGTGGAGTTCATTTGTTTACTCTTGAACATCGGCAAAAATTTAACATTTCCGCTACTTTGAGCTCAGTTTCATGCCATTTCCAGTACTAAAACCAATCAAAATCATCTCTAATTTTGTCATATATCTTCCATTCTATCAAATGAGACCAAGAAATCGCAAATACAACTATAAAAAGCATATGAAAAAACACTGCAAAATCGCTGTTTTAATCGAAAATTACGGTCTCAGTTTTTTTCTCTCATTATGCACTGTGTGCTGCAGGATTTGTTTTATGTGGTGCACACTTACAACATAGATGTATTGTCTCATATTTAGGCCCAAATTTTCGCTTACAGCTTATCTGAGTGAGCTGAGCTCATGGCGTAGAACTACGGTTTGGACCCTCAACTCAAAGCTGTAGAACTATGGCACGGACCCTGAAAGGGTTAAGAAGCATAGTGGCATACACAGTGTGGTAAGGCATGGTGAGGCTGCCAGTTCAGACAAACATGCGGCTGAAAAATTTGTGACTGAATTCAAAAGCTATGTAGAGGCGGAAGAATTCCTCCCCAACAAGTGTTCAATTGTGACAAAACAGGCCTCTTTTGGAAGAAAATGCCAAAGAGGACCTACATCATGCAGGAGGAAAAGGCACTGCCAGGACACAAGCCTATGAAAGACAGGCTAACTCTCATGTTGTGTAGTAATGCAAAAAAAAAAAAAAAAAAAGTGAAGCATTTACTGGTGTATCACTCAGAAAATCCCAGAGTGTTTAAGAAAAACAGTGTCGTCAAGAGTAAATTGAGTGTGATGCGGAAGGCTAACAGTAGGGCATGGGTCACGAGGGAAATTGTCCTTGATTGGTTCAATGCAGTGTTTGCTATGAGTGTGAAGCAATACCTCCTGGACAAGAAATTGCCACTCAAGTGCCTCCTGCTAATGGACAATTCTCCTGCTCATCCTCCAGACTTGGAAGACCAATTGTTTGAGGAGTGTAAGTTCATCAAAGTGAAGTTCTTGCCACTTAATACCACTCCTCTCATCCAGCCCATGGACCAGCAGGTCATTTCAAACTTCAAAAAAAACTACACCAAAGCAATGTTTCAAAGGTGCTTTGACATAACCTCGGACACTGAATTGACCCTAAGAGAGTTCTGGAAAGATCACTTCAGTATCCTCCATTGCATACACCTTATAGATAAGGCTTGGCAGGAAGTGACTTGCAGGGCTTTGAACTCTGCTTGGAGAAACTTGTGGCCAGATAGTGTCCTCGACAAAGATTTTGAAGGGTTTGGGGCTGACCCTGAGGAGCCTATGCCTGTTGTGGAAAAAATTGTGGCATTGGGGAATTCCATGGAGTTGGATGTGCGTTTTGAGGATGTGGAAGAGTTGGTGGAGGACCACGATGAAGAGCTAACCATTGAAGAGCTGGAAGAGCTTCATCTGGAACAGCAACAGACCACAGCTCATGAAATAAGTTCACAGGAGGAGGAAGAGAGATGGAAGAAGGTGCCTTCTTCAAAGATTAAGGACATTTGTAGAAAGTGGAATGATGTGCAATCATTTATGGAGGAACATTACCCTAACAAAGTTGTTGCAAACCATGTGTGTGACATGTTCAATGACAATCTCATGTGCTATTTTAGGGAAATTTTAAAGAGCCACCAGAAACAGAGCTCTCTTGAAATTTTTTTTGAGTGACATGGGTCCATTGCTCAAGCTGGTCCTAGTGGCATTAAAAAACAAAGAAAGGAAGTTACCCCGGAAAAGGACTTGGTACCTGAAGTCTTTATGGAAGGAATTCCCTTCCAAACAATAGCAACTCTTCCATCCTCTCCCCTCCTCCAGTCTTCCAGACATCACCAGGAGTCTTCAATAAAGGTAAGTGTGATATTCTTGTTTACACTTGATTTGTCATTCCTTTATGTACCTATGGAAATCTATACAGTGGACCCTGGGTTAACAAAATTAATCCGTTCCAGGAGCTATTACTTAATCTGAATCTTTCGTAATCCGAACCCTTATTTCCCATAAGAAATAATGTAAATACAATTAATCCGTTCCACAAAAAAATATTCACCAAAAATAAAATATAAATAACATTTACTTGCCTTTATTGAAGAGACTTGCAGGTATCTGGAGGATAGGGAGGATTACAGGGGCATGAATGCTACACTCCCTGCATGCCTGCTACACTCCCTGCATGCCTGCTACACTCCCTGCATGCCTGCTACACTCCCTGCATGCCTGCTGCACTCCCTGCATGAATGCTACACTCCCTGCATGCCTGCTACACTCCCTGCATGCCTGCTACACTCCCTGCATGAATGCTACTCTCCCTGCATGAATGCTACACTCCCTGCATGAATGCTACACTCCCTGCATGCCTGCTACACTCCCTGCATGCCTGCTATACTCCCTGCATGCCTGCTACACTCCCTGCATGAATGCTACACTCCCTGCATGCCTGCTACACTCCCTGCATGAATGCTACACTCCCTGCATGCCTGCTACACTCCCTGCATGCCTGCTACACTCCCTGCATGCCTGCTACACTCCCTGCATGAATGCTACATTCCCTGCATGAATGCTACACTCCCTGCATGCCTGCTACACTCCCTGCATGAATGCTACACTCCCTGCATGAATGCTACACCCTGCATGAATGCTACACTCCCCGCATGAATTCTACACTCTCTGCATGCCTGCAAATCCCTGCATGAATGCTACACTCTCTGCATGCCTGCTACACTCCCTGCATGAATGCTAACTCCCTGCATGAATTCTACACTCCCTGCATGAATGCTACAACAGGGGTGCCGCTAGGAAGCTTCTTTGGACCCATGGTGACTTATTTCACAGTGACAATCACTAAACCACCAAAACAGACACCAAATGTATTGTGAATGTTTGAAAGAGCGTGCTGGGTAATGTTCTCTCATTGGTAAACAACGCTACACTGGCATCTTGCGCAGGCGCAGGCAAGGCGCAGAGCAGGCGGACACATCTAATACGTTTCACTAACCGAGTTTTTTTCGCTATCCGATACCGAAAAAAGCTTTCGGTAACCGATTTTTTTTGTTAACTAAACCTTTCGTTAACCGAGGGTCCACTGTATTTCATTTAAAAAAAATATTTTTTTTTAATACTTTTGGTCTGGAACGGATTAATTAAATTTCCATTATTTCTAATGGGGAAAATGGTTTCGCCTTTCAGCGTACTCTCTGGAACAGATTAATCATGAAACTCGAGGGTCCACTGTATATCGCCAAGACTCTAACTTCGCGAGAGTGTAATTTCATAAGTTTTCCATCAAATTTCGTACTTTTGGTGTCATTACCATTGGGAAAAGATTCTCTATCATTTCATAAGAAAAAAATTTTTTTTT
>WNWK01055379.1:0-11294 GCA_009830355.1 Cherax destructor
TTAATTGAAAATATTGATTTCTTATCTGTCCATCCCCTCTTTTGATACGCCTTATATGCCTCTTTTGACCAATGAGATGTTTTAATCTATTGTTCATCCATTTAGGATCACTTTTGTTAGATCTAATTTCCCTACTTGGAACAAAGGTTGTCTGGCAACCAAAACCACCTACCTGACCCATAGTCAGGTCATCCCAATTAGCCCACCTAGGTAATTTCTCGCCCCATGAAGTCGGCTACACGAAAGTCTGGAACAGAGACTTGATTGCAGTTACCTGGGTAATTCCATGATATATTAAAACTAAGTGATTTGTGATCGCCATTTTAGCACATTTAATCTATAAATGGTAAATACAGCTTTGCCTAATTGTATTATTTTCCATTGATGATGGTGTGGGCTCTTCATCCGAGGTAATCAATTTTAATGCCACATACCCACAGGTGCTATATTTGTTGGATTCTGTGCAATAACTGGAAAATGCATCGTCTGGTAAACTTTAAACTTTAAGCTTTAAACTTTCTATGTTCTTTTTTCCACTATAAATAAGTCAGTGCGTTGGAAAACAAGCTTACATAAAACTAGCATATTTTTTTCATTTATTTACTTATTTACTCACTTATTTACCTATTTTCTTAAAAACTAGTTAATCGTATGTAAAAAAAAGTTTGAATCGATTTTGACCGTGTGGTCCCAATTTGATTTTCTGGAAGAAACTGAAAAAAATTAAAGTACTGGTTTCATATGACAATTTCTGAGTGTCACGTCTGATTAGCTGCAACCCTTCCATGCTGACAACTGATAATGCGATTCTAGGCGGCTTCAACCATAATAATCTTTGAATTTATTATATATAATGGTTTCTTCCATAAGTTTGAAACAGATCTGCGCTGTGTGTGTCAAAATTGTCGGTTGTTAGAATTACATTAATTTACAATTCACATTCTCGCTTCTTACGTGTTAAGGTGTACAATTTTACATACATTATACTTTACAAGATGAGTTGGTATCCAACGTCACTTCATTTGCGAACTAAGTTGTTATCCTTCTTCAGTTAATTTGCTGGTAAAAGATGTTATCCAGGCTGAGAACTATCATGTTACATCAGCACGTTTACTGGCTGAGAACTGTCATAAGAACATAAGAAATAGGGAACACTGCAGCAGGCCTGTTGGGTCATACTAGGCACGTCCTTCAACCAGGTCGAGCCATCAACCCAGTTTACACTAGAAGAAAAGTCGACAACACTCTTCCTTTCCTTGATGTTCTTCTCTGCAAAGCTGACCATGAACTTCGTTTTAAAGTCTATCGAAAACCTCCAACCAACACGATCTTCTCACTTCTACTCTCACCACGACACCAAAACTAAACGTGGTGTAATTATGAGGCTTTTCCTGCGGCACTCAGAATCTGCAGCAGTGAGTTCCTTGAGGAAGAATGCTCCCTTATCGAGCAAGTTTTTCTAAACTTCACTATCCTCGTCACTTCATTAGAGACTGCAGACGACGGGCATTAAACATCTTCAACACACCCAGAGAGACACTGCCGAGAAGAGATACATAGTCCTTCCCACCCGTCGACTACAGGGAACATCACGAACGACACCAAGGAAGATAAGTACATTGTTCTTGTTGGGGATAGTCAAATTAGGCATATGGATAGGGCCTTCTGCTTGAAAGATAGAAGTAGGAGACAGAGGGTTTGCTTTCCTGGGGCTGGGATGGAGGATATTGTTAGCCGTCTGGACGACATCATGAGAGGTAATGGGATCAATCCTATTATCTGTCTCAGTGCTGGAGGCAACGATGTTGGCAGACGTAGGAGTGAGGACCTGACTAGCAGGTATAGGTCAGCAATAGACATAATTAGGAAGAAGGGTGGGAACCCTGTCATATGTGGTATTTGCCAAGGAGAGGAGTTGGAGATGAATGGCTGTCCAGGGCAATTGGTGTCAATTGCTGGCTGGACAAACACTGTAAGGATAATGCAGTACCATTCATTTGCAACTGGGACCACTCCTATGGCCGAAATGACATGTATGCCAGGGATGGGGTTCACTTATCCAGGGCAGGTGTGGATTTTCTTGCTAGCTCAGTTGAGGGTGTTGTTAGGACTTTAAACTAGGATTAGTTAGAGGTATGGGTTTAGAAATGGAAAATACTGAATGTCGAAATATAGATCTAGGCTTTGATATAAAAATTCTTACCAATAACAAGGACAGTAATATGTATAGTGGAAAAACAGAATGGAGCAGGAAGGGTAAAGAGAAAGGAGGGTCTTTAAAAGTGTATTATACAAATAGTCGTAGTGCTAGGAATAAGATGGACGATTTGAGATTAGTTGCAAGTGCAGGTAACATTGATGTATTTGCCATAACTGAGACGTGGTTCAATACGAAAAATAGGGACATGCCTGCTGAATGTCATATACAGGGTTTTAAATTGTTCCAAGTAGACAGAAGTTTCAGGAAGGGGGGTGGAGTGGCCCTGTATGTCCGAGATCGCTTGAACTGTTGCATAAAAAAGGGAATAAAGTCTGAAATAACACATACAGAGTCTGTCTGGATAGAATTTTCAGAGGGGCATGAAAAATTGATTTTAGGTGTGATATACCGTCCCCCAAACTTAGATAGGGACCAAGGAGACTACTATGGGAGCAAATTGTTAAGGCCACAATGCACGATAACGTAGTTATTCTGGGTGACTTCAACTTTAGTCAAATTGATTGGAATTTTTGACTGGGAATTTAGAATCTAACGACTTCTTAGAAGTAGTTCAAGATTTTTTGAAGCAGTTTGTGACAAACTACAAGGGAAATAATCTGCTTGACTTAGTTCTAGCAAACAAGGAAACCCTTGTTAATAATTTAGAAATTACAGAGGAACTCGGGCAAGCGACCACAAATCAATTACCTTTGGCATTGAATGGAAGTTTCATAGTAGGAATAACTCAGTAACGGTCCCAGATTTTCGCTTAGCAGATTACAATGGACTTAGAGAACACTAATCATCTGTGGACTGAGGTAATGAAGAGAGCTATCAATATGACAGTTTTCTGAGCACCATACATGCTGCCCAGAGAACATTTATCCCATATAAAGAAATTAGATCGAATAGAAATGACCCAAAATGGATGAATAATAGACTCAAATATCTTTTAGGGCAGAAGAAAGGAATTTATAGGCGTATCAAAAGAGGTGAGGGTCATCTTATGAATCAGTATATTGACATTAAGAGGGACGTTAAAGGATAAGAAAAGCTAAGCGATAGAAATTAAAGGGTTAAACAAAAAGTTTCCAGGTGATAAACAAAGTAGGATAAGATAGGTCTTAAAATATATGGGTATCTTACTGACAAAGGAATGAAATGTGCTCTATTTTAATAATTATTTTCCTCGGTTTCCTCAGAAGACACTTAATATCCCAAGAATAGGTATTTTAGTGGGCCTGAAGAAGATAAATTATGTAGTATCACAGTCACTAGCGAAATGGTTATCAAACAGATAGACCGTTTGAAGCAAAATAAATCGCCAGGCCCTGATGAGCTTTTTCAAGGGTTCTTAAGGAATGCAAAATTGAACTCTGTGAACCCTTAACTAACATTTTAACCTATCTCTTCAAACAGGTGTAGTGCCGGATACGTGGAAGATGGCTAATGTAATTCCTATTTTTAAAGCAGGGGACAAGTCGTTACCATCAAATTACCGCCCAATAAGTCTAACATCAATTGTAGGCAAATTACTAGAGTCAATTATAGCTGATAACATAAGAAGCCATCTCGATAGGCATAATTTGATTAATGATACTCAGCATGGATTCACCAGGGGCCGTTCCTGCCTAACTAATTTATTAACTTTTTCAGTAAGGCTTTGAGGCAGTTGATAATGATAAAGAATTCGATATTGTTTATTTGGATTTTAGTAAGGCTTTGATAGAGTACCACATCAGAGACTGTTAAAGAAAGTGGCTGCTCATGGCATTGGGGGAAAAGTGTTGTCATGGATCGAGTCATGGCTCACCAATAGGAAGCAGAGGGTGTGCATAAATGGGGTTAAATCGGAGTGGGGATCTGTAACAAGTGGCGTTCCTCAGGGATCGGTTTTGGGCCCGTTGTTGTTTATATTATATATAAATGACCTTGACGAGGGAATTTCTAGTGATATGAGCAAATTCGCTGATGACACGAAGATAGGTAGGATAATCGATTCAGACGTAGATGTCAGTGAACTACAGGAAGATTTAGACAAACTCAATTCCTGGTCAGAAAAATGGCAGATGCAGTTCAATGTAGATAAATGCAAAGTTCTTAAGCTCAGGAGTGTCCATAACCCAAGCACTTATAAGTTAAATAACGTAGAACTTAGCCATACAGATTGCGAGAAGGACTTGGGGGTGATGGTAAGCAGCAACCTTAAACCAAGACAGCAATGCCTAAGCGTACGTAATAAGGCAAATAGATTACTGGGATTTATATCAAGAATGTTAGCAACAGAAGTCCAGAGGTTATATTACAGCTTTATACATCATTAGTAAGGCCTCACCTAGATTACGCAGCTCAGTTCTGGTCTCCATATTACAGAATGGACATAAATTCGTTAGAAAACATTCAGCGTAGAATGACTAAATTAATACATAGCATTAGAAATCTTCCTTACGAAGAAAGATTGAAGACCCTTAAATTACATTCACTTGTAAGACGTAGAATGAGGGAGACATGATCGAGGTATACAAGTGGAAAATGGTATTAACAAAGGGGATATAAATAAGGTCTTGAGGGTATCTCTCCAAGAGAGAACCCGCAATAATGGATTCAAGTTAGATAAGTTTAGATTTAGAAAGGATATAGGAAAGTATTGGTTTGGAAATAGGGTAGTTGATAAGTGGAACAGTCTGCCTAGTAGGGTTATTGAAGCAAGGACCTTGGGTAGTTTTAAATTTGGGTTGGATAGATTCATGAGTGAAAGGGGTTGGATTTGAGTGGGAATTGCACATGAGTAAATAAAATTATCAAAGCTTATTTCTTGGGTAGCATTGAGGGTTGGGTTGAGCAAATGTTCTGTTGGTGGGATGGAGTGTGAAGGACTTGCCTAGTATGGGCCAACAGGCCTGCTGCAGTGTTCCTCCTTTCTTATGTTCTTATGTAACTCCATTGCCAAACACGTTTCCAACATTTTTTCCAATACGTCATTCCGAGTATCTACCTCCACATCCACCACCATCAAGGACATTACCAGTAACAGACAGGACAAGCTGCAATCCACTGCAGGGGTATACACAATCCCTTGTAATGACTGTAGCAAATTATACGTCGGCGAAACATCCAGAGACCTCCAAACACGTATTTCAGAACACCAGTATGCAGGCAAATGCCTGTGTTCAACACAGAAATTCACACAACCATTTAATCAACTACAGAAACGCAAGACTCATCGCCAGAGAAGACAACACTCAATACCGAGGAATCCTGGAATCATCACTTATCTGTATATCCAACAACTTCAACCAGAACAACGGCTTCTACAACATAGCTGAACCTATTGCCATTAACTTCTTCATCGTTATCCCACATAAAACTTAAGAATGGAACACTGCAGAAGGTCTACCCATATACTTGTCCAATCTCTTTTTAAGTTACCCAAGGTTTTAAACTATCACACTACTTTGAAGACTGTCACATGCAGCATTCTCCACCTGACCCAGCATTCTCCACCTGACTAAATCCTATAAATACTCATGTATCTTTTATCCAGGTAGATCTGTTTGTGACTCGATAAAGCCACTGCGTGGGCGAAACGTTGTCAATAAAGGATCACATTATACTGCTTATGTGTTTATTTTCCATAGACATTGCTGTCTTGGTTTAAGGTTGCTGCTTACCATAACCCCCAAGTCCGTTTCGCAATCTGTATGGCTAAGTTCTACGTTATTTAACTTATAAGTGCTTGGGTTATGGACACTCCTGAGCTTCAGAACCTTGCATTTATCTACATTGAACTGCATCTGCCCCTTTTCTGACCACGAATTGAGTTTGTCTAAATCCTCCTGAAGTTCCCTGACATCTACGTTTGAATCAATTATCCTACCTATCTTCGTGTCATCGGCGAATTTGCTCATATCACTAGTAATTCTCTCATCAAGGTCATTGATATATATTATAAACAACAACGGGCCTAAGACTGATCCCTGTGGAACGCCACTTGTTACAGATCCCCACTCGGATTTAACCCATTTATGCACACTCTCTGCTTCCTATTGGTGAGCCATGACTCGATCCATGACAGCACTTTTCCCCCAATGCCATGAGCTGCCACTTTCTTTAACAGTCTCTGGTGCGGTACTCTATCAAAAGCCTTACTAAAGTCTAAATATACAATATCGAATTCTTTATCGTGATCAACAGCCTCAAAAGCTTTACCGACGAAAGTTAATAAATTAGTTAGGAAGGAACGGCCCCTCGTGAATCCATGCTGAGTATCATTAATTAAATTATGTTTATCCAAATGGCTTCTTATAAAATCAGCTATAATTAACTCGAGTAATTTGCCTACAATTGAGGTCAGGCTTATTGGGCGGTAATTTGATGGTAGTGACCTGTCCCCTGCTTTAAAAATAGGAATTACATTAGCCATCTTCCACATATCAGCTCATTAACAGGCTAATGGCTCTCATTTACACATAAGAATAATTATCCTGCCTTAGCTTCTTTCAAAGCTACCACATATAAGATCAGTTATCCTGCCTCAGCTTCTTCCAAAGCTTCTACGACATCCCCCTTCCACGCCTTTCCCAAAATGCGACGCAGAACAGACGACTAACACTTAGGTATCTGTAATAATGTTGGTAGAAATAACTACAATATGTTAGGTAAAACGACACAAGTGCAACTAATTCCATAATAAAATGTCGCATTAGTAGCGACTGCCCGGCGAGATAAAGAAGTGAAAGAGAACTTGTTTATCTTCCTTGTCCTGCCCTGGAATGGAACCCGGGGACTATCAACTTACCTATAGATTGGAGCACCTACGCCATCCTTATACCACAGGACGAGCACCACACGATCGTTGGCGTCCGCTGTGAGCACATCACAAGGCATCTGTGCACGGCCGCCCACCTCTGTGTGAGCCACGAACACTGGTCCAGCTGGAAGCAAACATGGAAGGAGCCTCGTTAATATATCTCTTGTGTATTGGAATGTTATTGGATTAATGCAATGATTTTTGTTTGAGGATGATTTGAATAGACTGATGCAGTGGTCGGAGAAGTGGAAGATGCAGTTTAATGTAGACAAATGCAAAGTTCTAAATGTTGGGCAGGACAATAACCATGTCACATATAAACTGAATAATGTAGATCTTAATACTTGTGATTGCGAGAAGGATTTAGGAGTTCTGGTTAGCAGTAATCTGAAACCAAGACAACAGTGCATAAGTGTTCGCAATAAAGCTAACAGAATCCTTGGCTTCATATCAAGAAGTATAAATAATAGAAGTCCTCAGGTTATTCTTCAACTCTATATATCTTTGGTTAGGACTCATTTAGATTATGCTGCATAGTTCTGGTCACCGTATTACAGAATGGATATAAATGCACTGGAAAACTTACAGAGGAGGATGACAAAGTTGATCCCATGTATCAGAAATCTTCCCTATGAGGATAGACTGAGGGCCTTGAATCTGCACTCTCTAGAAAGGCGTAGAATTAGGGGGATATGGATAAGGGTAAAGAGGTTTTTGTGGCATTTATGGATTTGGAAATAGCGTAGATAGGTGGATAGGGGGCAATGTGGCAGATGTTGCAGGTGTATGGAATAGGAGGTAGGTTACTGAAAGCAGTGAAGAGTTTTTATGAGGATAGTGAGGCTCAGGTTAGAGTGTGTAGGAGGGAGGGGGACTATTTCCCAGTAAAAGTGGGCCTTAGACAGGGATGTGTGATGTCACCGTGGTTGTTCAATATATTTATAGATGGGGTTGTAAGAGAAGTGAATGCGAGGGTCTTGGCAAGAGGTGTGGGGTTAAAAGATAAAGAATCAAATACAAAGTGGGAGTTGTCACAGTTGCTTTTTGCTGATGACACTGTGCTTTTGGGAGATTCTGAAGAGAAGTTGCAGAGGTTGGTGGATGAATTTGGTAGGGTGTGTAAAAGATAAAAATTGAAAGTGAATATAGGAAAGAGTAAGGTGATGAGGATAACAAAAAGATTAGGTGACGAAAGATTGGATATCAGATTGGAGGGAGAGAGTATGGAGGAGGTGAATGTATTCAGATATTTGGGAGTGGACATGTCAGCAGATGGGTCTATGAAGGATGAGGTGAATCATAGAATTGATGAGGGAAAAAGGGTGAGTGGGAATGTATGAGAGTATAGTTATACCAACACTCTTATATGGGTGTGAAGCATGGGTGATGAATGTTGCAATGAGGAGAAGGCTGGAGGCAGTGGAGATGTCATGTCTGAGGTCAATGTGTGGTGTGAATATAATGCAGAGAATTCGGAGTTTGGAAATTAGGAGGAGGTGCGGGATTACCAAAACTATTATCCAGAGAGCTGAGGAGGGGTTGTTGAGGTGGTTCGGACATGTAGAGAGAATGGAACGAGATAGAATGACTTCGAGGGTGTATAAATCTGTAGTGGAGGGAAGGCGGGGTAGGGGTCGGCCTAGGAAAGGTTGGAGGGAAGGGATAAAGGAGGTTTTGTGTGCGAGGGGCTTGGACTTCCAGCAAGCATGTGTGAGCGTATTTGATAGGAGTGAATGGAGACAAATGGCTTTTAATACTTGACGTGCTGTTGGAGTGTGAGCAAAGTAACATTTATGAAGGGATTCAGGGAAACCGGCAGGCCGGACTTGAGTCCTGGAGATGGGAAGTACAGTGTCTGCACTCTGAAGGAGGGGTGTTAATGTTGCAGTTTTATAACTGTAGTGTAAAGCACCCCTCTGGCAAGACAGTGATGGAGTGAATGATGATGAAAGTTTTTCTTTTTCGGGCCACCCTGCCTTGGTGGGAATCGGCCGATGTGTTAATAAAAATAAAAAATGATTGAGGTGTATAAATGGAAAACAGGAATAAATAAAGGGGATGTAAATAGCGTGCTGAAAATATCCAGCCAAGACAGGACTCACAGCAATGGTTTTTAAGTTGGAAAAGTTCAGATTCAGGAAGGATATAGGAAAGCACTGGTTTGGTAATAGAGTTGTGGATGAGTGGAACAAACTCCCGAGTACCGTCATAGGGGCTGGTGTAATGAAGCAAATCAGCCAATCAAGCATTATTTATGTAAGGTGTGATAAATATTAGTTGTGAAAATTTCATGACTGTCCTCACTTATATTGTCTATATCCTTACCTATTTACTATGTGCATAGTTCTGTAACTCAGGTGAAAGATAAATGCAGTTTTGTTTAATTGAGAATATTATTATTATTATTAATTATTATTATTATTATTATTATTATTGCTATTGCATCTGTACTTGTTTTGAAAATATTCTTTACTGTAAAAGCTGTAAATTAACTCAAGAAATGTATTTAAACTGTTTCCATCCTCGAATTCTGCTGCTCTTTTATTGTATGTTCCAATATGTTTTCTCTATAATTTTTGTTAATCTGTAATATAGTGTATAAAGTTCATTTTTTTGTGTCTGATTATTTTTCTAGTATTAGTATTCATTGTAATAATTATTGTGAGTAGAAATAAGGTTTATAGAGGCAAGTTGACCTTCTTGTGTAGAAATTTTTAAAGAGTTTGTGTACATGAGAGGGATTCGATTCAAACGAGAGAGGGAAACACGAGGGTGAGACTAAACAAACCCTACCCTCACCCATTGATCCGCTTATACAGCTTTTCTTTTGACTGCTCATGTACTTCAATCTGCTGCTAACAAGTGAGTTCATACCTTGTGTTAAGGGAGATAAGTAGAGATGCTCAAATATTGTTACAATGTATTAATATTGGTAGAATTACCGACAATATGTTAAGTAAAAGGACACAAATGCAACTAATGAGACATTTTATTGTGGCAACGTTTCGCTCTCCAGGAGCTTTGTCAAGCCGTTACATAAGAACACAAGAACATAAGAAAGAAGGAACACTGCAGCAGGCCTACTGGCCCATGCGAGGCAGGTCCAAATCTCCAACGGCTTAAGCCAATGCCCCGACCCAGCCAGGTCAGGTTACATTCACTTAAGGAAGGAGCACGGCATCTGACCTAGTAGCACAAACTAGTCAGGTCCAACTCACACCCACCCGCACCCACTCATATATTTATCTAGCCTATTTTTAAAACTACACAACGTTTTAGCCTCTATAACTGTACTCGGGAGTTTGTTCCACTCATCCACAACTATTACCAAACCAATGCTTTCCTATATCCTTCCTGAATCTGAATTTATCCAACTTAAAGCCATTGCTGCGAGTCCTGTCAATACAAGATATTTTTAGCACGCTATTTACATCCTTTATTTATTCCTGTTTTCCATTTATATACCTCAATCATATCCCCCCTAATTCTACGCCTTTCTAGAGAGTGCAGATTCAGGGCCCTCAGTCTATCCTCATAGGGAAGATTTCTGATACATGGAATCAACTTAGTCATCCTCCTTTGTACGTTTTCCAGAGCATTTATATCCATTCTGTAATACGGTGACCAAAACTGTGCAGCATAATCTAGATGAGGCCTAACCAAGGATATAGAGAGTTGAAGAACAACCTGAGGACTCCTATTATTTATGCTTCTTGATATGAAGCCAAGGATTCTGTTCGCTTTATTGCGAACACTTATGCACTGCTGTCTTGGTTTTAGATTACTGCTAACCAGAACTCCTAAATCCTTTTCGCAATCAGTAATATTAAGATCTACATTATTTAGTTTATATGTGGCATGGTTATTGTCCTGTCCAATATTTAGAACTTTGCATTTATCTATATTAAACTGCATCTGCCACTTCTCCGACCACTGCATCAGTCTATTCAAATCTTCCTGAGTGCTCTAATGTCCTCATTTGAATGAATTGGACGGCCTATTTTGGTGTCATCGGCAAACTTACTTATGTCGCTATTTATTCCCTCATCTATGTCGTTTATGTAGATTGTGAACAACAAGGGGCCCAATACTGACCCCTGTGGAACACCACTTGTGACGGTTCCCCACTCTGATTTCTCCCCATTTATGCAAACTCTCTGCTGCCTATTTGTCAACTGTTACGATTCGAACCTTCGTCTAGGGGCTGGTTACCTTCGTAACAATATCACTTTGAGTAGAAACTTAGAATCTTATAAAATCAGGTAATAAGGAGAGTTCAACAAG
>WNWK01055380.1:0-11294 GCA_009830355.1 Cherax destructor
GGGGTCTGTTTCGTCCAGGGTAGCAACAAAGTAACAGAACTGTACAGTCTGTTATAAAGAAAATCATAAAGGGTTCAATAGAAAATCAAATGCTTCTTTCTGGTTTTTATTAAACTTTCTTAATAATCCATAGAAAGGTTTTATATCGAGTATTTAAAATGGTGTCACCGTAAAACAGAGTACTTAGAACTAATTTAAACTAAGTCCACTTAATAATGTAGTGTACAATACACAATATTCTTTCTTATTTATCACGCTAAATGGCACTAGAGTCGCAAGACATTCCTTTCACAATAGGAATGTTCTACACTTAGAAGTTTTCCAATGAATATGTTTACCAGGACTTTCTCACAGTCCTCTTTAAGACTATGTCGCTTAAACTTGCTTCTGCCAGAACTAGAGACAAACTCTAGCTTCTCCAAAACTGCAACACACGCAGACGACTCGCTTCTGGCAGAGCTAGAGACAAACGCCAGTGTCTCCATTACTGCAGCACAAACTCTTGCTCTGAGCAGATAGGACCACAGGCCCGACCCTCAGCCGGGGTCGACTATACACAAATAACCAGGCATATAGAAGAGAGGAGCTTGAGACGACGTTTCAGTCCGACTTGGAGTATTCACAAATCATGGACCGAAACGTCGCGTAAGCCTCTCTTCTATATGCGGGTTATTTGTGTATTTTTCCCAGTCACGGTATTGTGCCTTTTTTTTGTT
The DNA here is from genome assembly GCA_009830355.1 of Cherax destructor. Taxonomy (NCBI): domain Eukaryota; kingdom Metazoa; phylum Arthropoda; class Malacostraca; order Decapoda; family Parastacidae; genus Cherax; species Cherax destructor. Next base: position 717 of record WNWK01055380.1, read on the forward strand.
ATTGGTGATTATGTTTAATATACAGTGATATTGTGGAACCGCAAATATACAGCAGTCAGCTAGTAATTATTCTGATGCCTTCGCCTTTCAGGAGAATTATTGAAAAGGGCCCACCCCATGATGCATAAACCTCTATGTGTCTCTAAATTAAATAAAATAGCCATAAAAATGACAGATCAGTTTAGTCATAATTTGTCTTTGAAGCCGGTCATTCTGCTACCGTAGTGCTACATGTGAGACCAAAAGTGACAAATAAATAGGGACATGTCAGCATAAACATGCGTGTAGCCTTCCAAGTTCCGTCTGAACCGGAATTTTGGAGTTTATTCTCCCTAAAACCTGCTCATGCGGGAGGTGGGCTAGGCGATATACGAACTTTTCATGCACTATACGGACTCTGAGGTGGAGGATTTTTTTCGGCTTTGGCCGGTCTAGCTAAAAGAGAGCTACATTTTCATTTTAGAGTAGCAGCGCCGAGAGCGGTAGAGTTTGGAACTAAAATGCTGGATGACTAACAGAGTGGTAAAACGGATATGAAAATCACCCTTAAATCTCACAGGTGAGATGCTTTAAAAGGAGTCGCTAAGAGAGTTATTACAGGTGGAGGAGTGAAACGAGCGGGCAAACGACGTAAGAATAATACAAAAAAAATGTAGGTTAAATAAACAAAGGGCTCAAGTTGGATATAAAACCGATGTATTCTCTCTTGTGTAAACAGTTGCTTATTAGCCATGGCGGCTGTCGGGGTGAAAACAGCAGCCTGAAATTGCCATTAGACGGCTATTCGTCAAGTATTGTAGAACAATTTTCACGACCACATAGACTGAGACAAGTTGAGAGTTCCATAACTTGCACTCCAAGCTTTGACACACTTCCTGTAAACCTTCCTCTCTCAGAAACTAAAAGATAATTTTCTGGAATTTAGAATTCCTGGAGTTCCGGGCATTTCTAGATTTAGGCAAATAGTTATTGAATTTAAAGTGACTCTAAGTGCAGCCGATGGGCAAACCCCATTAGGAGACAAGGACAATGTTGCATTTTAATGGACCATCAAATACACTTTTCAAGGGGTGCAGCAGATAGTGGAGATAAATTGTTATATAATTACTGGTCCTTCATTAAACTCTGCACCACTGTGAAACCAACCCAGTTGTCGAGTATCAGTCGTCTCGGGTATCTCTTAGCCGACTTTGAGGGGCAGGTGGTATAGTTAAACTATTTGATACTGCCTATTTCACCGATACATCTACAAAGAAACGACAGATATTGAAAAGACGATAAAGAACAAGGGATAACTCTGCTTTCCCTTGCTCTGGACATATCCACTCTGGACCAATATCTGCTAGACAATATCGATTTAAAAATTAGGCTGGAATTATCTCCTCAAGCATGGACGCTGAAAACAGACGATGATGCCAGCACATACCAGCTCCATATTAATTATGCAAACTATGGCATAATAGGATATACCCATATACCTCAGCTTATTTGGCCAAATAAGTCTCTAGCCTTAGACGCAAAGCCAGTAATATATACAGTGGACTCCCGAGTATCGGCCGTAATTGTTCCAGGGCTCGGCCTTAACTGAACTGGCCGAAAGTCGAACCATTATTTTCCATAAGAAATAATGTAAATACAATTAATCCGTTCCAAACACTAAAAATATTAAAAAAAATTTTTAAAGAATAACTATAGTTTTACATACACAAAACACACATAAATACTACATACAGTATTAAATTTATAACTAAATATTGAAATACATTTAAAATAACATTTACTTACCTTTATTGAAGAGACTTGCTGGCATCTGGAAGATAGGGAGGAGGAGTGAGGGAGGGCTTAGTGTTTGGAAGGGAATCCTCCTCCATAAGGACTTCAGGTATCAAAGCCCTATCTGGGGTTACTTCCCCTTTTTGGTCTTTTAATGCCACTAGGACCAGCTTGAAAGTCACTGGACCCCTGTCTCACAAAATAACTGTCCACAGTCCTCTGTTTCTGGCGCCTCTTTAACATGTTCCTGAAGTGCAATATGGCTCTGTCACTGAACTTGTTGCAGAGATGGATTATTTCAGCTTGCTCAGGGTGGTATTTTTCAACAAAACTTGCACATCATTCACTTTGAGCAAATCTCCTTAATCACTGAAGAAGGCACCTCCTGTCTATCTTCCCTCCTCCTGTGAATCAATTCTCACTCTGGTCTGATGCTGTTCCAGATGAAGCTCTTGCAGCTCTTCGGTGGTTAGCTCTACCCTGTGTCCTCCACGAACTCTTCCACATCCTCGCCACTCACCTCCAACCCCCAGGGACTTGCCCAATGCCACAATACCTTCCAAAACAGGCACAGGGTTGTCAGGGTCAGGGTCAGCCTCAAACCCTTCAAAATCCCTCTGTTATACACACCCCGCCACAATTATCTCCAAGCAGAGTTCAAAGTCCTGGGAAATCACCTCCTCCCAAGCCTTACCTATAAGGCTTATGCAGTGGAGGATACTGAAGTGGTTCCTCCAGAACTCTCTTACTGAGTGTCTGAGGTCATTTCAAACCACTTTTGAAACACTGCTTTTGTGTAGAGTTTTTGAAGTTAGAAAAGACCTGCTGGTCCATGAGCTGGATGAGAGGAGTGTTAGGATGCAAAAAACTTCCTTTTATAAAACTGAACTCATCAGACAAAAAGTCTTCCAAGTTGTGAGGATGAGCAGGAGCACTGTCCAGTACCAGGAGGCACTTGAGTCCCAATTTCTTTCCTGTAGGTATTTTTCACACTGGGGCCAAACACTTGATGGACACACTCTATGAAAGTTTGCTTTGTGACCCATGCCAGTGTTAGCCTTCCAAAACACACACAATTTACTCTTGGTGACATTGTTTTCTTGAACACTCTGGGATTTTGTGAGTGATACACCAGTAAAGGCTTCAATTTAAAATCCCACTAGCATTACAACAGAACATGAGATTAGCCTGTCTTTCATAGGCTTGTGTCCTGGCAGTGCCTTTTCCTCCTGGTAATGTAGGTCCTCTTTGGCTTTTTCTTCCAAAAGAGGCCTGTTCATCACAATTAAACACGTGTTCAGGTTTGAATTTTTCAGTGTCTACAAACCCCTTAAAATCACTCACATCAGCACTGGTTCCAGGCATTGTCTTGACAAGATCTGCGTGCAACTGCCTTGACTTTTCACAAATTATCTCCATGGAAACACTATCACTTGCTATCTGTTTTTGTTGATCCACACCACCAACAACTTCTCAAGCTCATCCACTGTTTTCGATCTATTTTCGTTAACATATCAACCTCTTTGCAACATTAGCGTCCTTGATTTCTTTTCTCTTTGTCAGGATAGTGGTGATAGTAGATTTGTTTTTTCCGTACATCCTGGCAAGCTCACTCACACGTACACCACTTCATATTTTTCAACAATCTCTTTCTTCAGTTCGATGGTGTTCTCACTTTCTTTACCACAGGGGTGCCACTAGGAAGCTTCTTTGGACCCATGGTGACTTATATTTCACAGTGACAATCAATAAACACAATAAAATTACTGTGAAATTTTTGAATGAGTGCGCTTGGTAATGTTCACTCAAGGATAAACAAAGATAGACTGGCTCAAGACACCTGTGCGGGGAGGCGTGAATGTGAGGGGAGGTGCGAATGTGCGGGCAGGCGTGGGAATTGTGGAGATAAGTCTATCTGGGACACCGCCACTTGCACAAAAAACTCCCAGGGAAATGACCGACTAGTATAATTTTACCGCAGTCATTCCCTTTAAGTTATGTGAGAACGTTACCCACTCCTGGCCGCACCCAAGGGGTACCTTCAATATTCTCACATTAGCCCACTGCACTCTGGACCAGTATAAATAAATCTGAGTAGATAATACTAAGAAATATGGTATGATTAAATTTAAGTGGACTGTATAGGTTATGGGCGACTGATCACGCAGAATGAAAAGTAGAGAACACACAGTTAAGTTAACATGACCATCACTCACCTAATTAACAGCATCAAAGCGGTGCATTGTAGATCGTTGACCTAGCTAAAGTACATCTACTGTGCGTAACAATATTATTGGCCAATAACAAAGACGACAGATGAGTACTTAGCTTTAGATGAGGGAGTCGCTTCGTTGTTGACGTTCTCCTGCGGTCCTGTTCGATCGCGATGGTAAGAGTTGTACCGTCGAGTCAAGGAAGGTTAATTTCCTTGAACCCTTATACGCCCACGAGACCGGGCGTTAGTTAATATGTGGTTGGTCGGTGTAGCGATTCAGATGCTCTCACTATTCCGACCTTATTACTGTTCATACAGATAACTTTACACACTATGTATATCCTGGCTTGATGCCCCACTAGTTTATACACATTCACCGTCTCGATACTTGTATTTCGAGTAGATAACTTGCGATATGTTAGTTCATCTCCTCCGCATCCAACATGGCGGTCGGGGTACGGCGTACCCACGCTAGACCCGCCTGGTACAATCACCCCCTGATTATTTACAACTCGGTTTCACTATATTCACCATTTCACAATATTCATCGAATATATTTCAATCTCTTCTAAGACGAAAGCCCCCCAGCATCAGGGGTTACGACTTTACCCTGTCGTATGGTCGCTTCACTGAGTTCAAATAGGCCTATGACAGCATCACTTGCCGGCGGCACACATTATTTCACAATTACTGCCCTATTACTGGACCTCCTGGACCGATTGTCCCACTTTATATTCACCGCGTCACTGGATACTCCTCCACATTACGAAAGGAGGTAATTAAGTCCGGTTTGGCGGCCGTAAACGCCAAATTCGGCAGGCCATCCCATCACCTGATATCCGGTGTGTAGGCTGGGTTTTCACTGACCACTCCCCTCTCTCCCGCCTCTGCCCTGCTTCCTGCCCGCTGGTATGATGGTTCTCTATTCATACCCCCATGAACGTTTAAGCTACCAGCGGTACATTAAGGATATCTGTTCATATTGGGAAGTTTATCAATTACAACTTTCGGAAAATACCAATATTTTCCACAGGCGGACAGGTCTGGTACGCGGGCGGATAGTCGTGGAAATGGCCGATTGTTGGTAAAAAATTGGGCCGAAAAAAGCGATCGAAACTCGAACTGGCAGATACTCAGACCGGCAGATAGTCGGGGGTCCACTGTACTTTTAATCGCACTCTAAGTAAAAATTTTGTGCTAGGGCACAATCAAACAAGCCTCCTAATAGATCAACTATGGGGTCATATTGTGGCAAATAAAATTTACATGATAATTTTGCCATGTCTGCCTATACGGGAAAAAAAAAGGAGAATGGCCTATATTTTGAGCACGATCATTTAGAGAGTTTATCTTCATATATTAATAGTAATACGGTTTATCGCATAAACAGTGATTTCCCCATCATTATAGTAAATTATATTATGAATCAATTAACTGGGTAGTGAGGAAGAAAATTTATTTTAAAAAATTTTTCCCCTCTGGAAGAGCCATCTCAATTTTCAGTCTAATAGATGCTCAAACGGATGACATTTATCAGTTGAAAAATCCGGCACGAATTGAATTACAATTTTTAAACCCCAGCCCTATAATAACGTGGTTTAATTGTTTGGTCAGACCATTGGTGTTTTATCCATCAAGAACAGATCTGTTCATTGTGATTACCCCTAATAAAAATGAATTGTGTGGAAATAAATAATATTTTAAACCCAGCTTTAGGAAATAAATTTACATTTTCCTTTTTTATTATACATGTAGATGCTTTAAAGCAAATAAATTAGACAACTACCCTTTCAACAGACCCATAGTACTTGTAAGCAATAGTCTCCCCTTTTACAGCTCAAAAGAAATGGGACATTATTTTTCTATTCTCGACGGGAAAAAATACCATTATTTTTTTTACAGTTGGAAAAAAAAAGAGAATTAGGGATAATGACAGATTAGTAATAGCTATGAAAATAAATTTTAAAAAATGTTGCCCACCGAGAAAATACTTTTTGCCTAAGACAAGTTATATTTGTATTTCCCCTCTGTGAGGAAGGTCACTTCGACGGGGCCCCCTAAATCCCCCCCTGGGCAGTGGTCCTCTCTGTACCGTTAAAGAAGCCCTGAGACTGTTTCCCGTCAAGGCAGAGCCTGACCTCTCCCATTTCCCGAGACATGGCGAAGGGTTCAGAGTTTTTATTCTTGCAAGATGGGGGGGACTGGTAAGACAGACTTTTTAATACTTCTTTCTGAATATTAGTAAAAAAAAACCCCCACGGAATTTAAGATTTTAAAAACGACTTTTTTTTTTTTTGGGGAGTATTCCTGGCCTGTTAGAATCTGCAAAGTAATCTTATCAGCTGGCCTTTTTAAATGCCGGGTAAACTCCTGAAAGGGCCACTGTGATATACTGGAAGAGGAACTGGCCCCCCAGGAAAGGGATTTTTTTCCTTTTCCTTAACAAGAGGGGATCCCGGCCCCCCCCATTTGAAAGTGATCAATATTTGGAGATCTAACTTGTTCACTGTGTCCATTTCGATTTGCATTTTCTGACGATTAACCTTTTTGGGGGTGTAGGTACAGGAAGATCAGCACTGTGTGGTACTGGTCAGCACTTTTGGGGACTGGTCAGCACTGTGGGGTTGGGCGACTTTTGGGACTGGGGCAATAGAAAAAGGGAAGGCTGGTGAAATTGCAATTTTTTCCCCGTTCGGTGTTTGGCAGGATCCCCAGGCAAATAGCAGTTGGTTGAGTGATCAGGGGTTCCCAAAAAGAAATACGTTGGTTGGGGGATCCCCGGGTTACCAGGCGAAGTAGCAGTTGGTTGGTGATCAGTGGGGTTTACCGGCAAAATAGATTGGTTGAGTGATCAGTGGGTTCACCAGGCGAAATAGCAGTTGGTTGAGTGATTAGTGGGTTCACCAGGCAGAAGTAGCGGTTTTGGTTTAGGGGATCAGAGGGTTCCCAAGGGAGAAAGTAGCAGGGGTTTAGTGATCAGTGGGTTCTGGGCCGGAAGTAGCAGTTGGGTTTAGTGATCCAATTGGGTTTCCCCCGGCAGGGGCAGTTGGTTGGTGATCCAAAAAGGGTTCACCAGGCAAAAATGGGAGTTGGTTGAGTGATCAGTGGGTCCACCAGGCAGAAATGCAGTTGGGTTTAGTGATCAGGGGGGTTCACCAGGCAGGGGGTTGGTTCAGTGATCAGTGGGTTCACCAGGCAGAAGTAAAACAGTTGGTTGAGTGATCAGTGGGGTTTACCAGGCAAAATAGCAGTTGGTTTTGGGGATCAGAAGGGGTTTACCAGGCAGAAGGTAGCAGTTGGTTGAGTGATCAGAGGGTTCACCAGGCAAAAAAGTGGGTTGGTTGATGATCAGTGGGTTCCCCGGCAAAATAGCAGTTGGTTGGTGATCGTGGGGTTTACCAGGCAGAAGTAGCAATTGGTTGAGTGATCAGTGGGTTCACCCCGGCAGAAGTAGCAGTTGGTTGAGTGATCAGGGGGGTTCACCAGACAGAAGTAGCAGTTGGTTGAGTGATCAGTGGGTTCACCAGGCAGAAGTAGCGTTGGGTTTAGTGATCAGTGGGTTCACCAGGCAGAAAATAGCAGTTGGTTGAGTGATCAGTGGGTTCACCAGGCAGGGAAATATCAGTTGGTTGAGTGATCAGTGGATTCACCAGGCAGAAGTAGCAGTTGGTTGAGTGATCCAGAGGGGTTTACCAGGCAGAAGTAGCAGTTGGTTGAGTGATCAGTGGATTCACCAGGCAGAAATAGCAGTTGGGTTTAGTGATCAGTGGGTTTTACCCCGGGAAAATAGCAGTTGGTTGGTGATCAGTGGGGTTCCCCCCCGGGAAGAGCGGTTGGGTTTGGGGATCAGTGGGTTTAAAGCGAATAGCAGTTGGGTTTGGGGATCCAATTGGGGTTTCCCCGACAAATGGGAGTTGGTTGGTAAGTAGTGGGGTTCACCAGGCAAAATAGCAGTTGGTTGGGGTGATCGGGGGGTTCACCGGCAGAAGTAGCGGGTTTGGGTTTAGTGATCAGTGGGTTCACCGGCCCGAAGTAGCAGTTGGTTGGTATCAGAGGGTTCACCAGGCAAAATAGCGGGTTGGTTGAGTGATCAGTGGGGTTTTAAGGGAGAAGTAGCAGTTGGTTGAATGATCATTGGGGTTTTGGGAGGGAAGGCAGTTGGTTGGGAAAATCAGTGGGTTCACCAGGCAAAAAATTTGGGTTTAATGATCAGTGGATTCACCAGGCAGAAAGTAAGTTGGTTTTAATGATCGGGGGATTCACCCCGGCCGAAATAGCAGTTGGTTGAATGATCAGTGGATTCACCGGGGGAAGTAGCAGTTGGTTGAATGATCGTGGGTTCACCAGGCAAGTAGCGTTGGTTGAAATCAGTGGATTCACCGGGCAAGAAACGGTTGGTTGAATATCAGTGGATTCACCAGGCAGAAGTAACAATTGGGTTTAATGATCAGTGGATTCACCAGGCAAATCCCGTTGGTTGAATGATCAGTGGGTTCACCAGGCAAAATAGCAGTTGGTTGAATGATCAGTGGATTCACCAGGCAGAAGTAGCAGTTGGTTGAATGATCAGTGGGTTCACCAGGCAGAAGTAGCAGTTGGTTGGAAAGATCGGGGGATTCACCAACCCGAAAGTGATTGGTTGAATATCAGTGGGTTCCCGGCAGAAGTAGCAGTTGGTTTTAGTGATCAGAGGTTCTGGGCGAAGTGATTGGTTGAGTGATCAGTGGGGTTTACCAAGGGGAAGTAGCAGTTGGTTTTAATGATCAGTGGGGTTTTTCCCGACAAAATAGCAGTTGGTTGAATGATAGTGGATTCACCCCGGCAGAAGTAGCAGTTTTGGGTTTAATGATCAGTGGGTTCACCAGGCCGAAGTGGGGTTGGTTGAATGATCAGTGGGTTCCCAAGGGATAAAGTGGTTTGGGTTTAATGATCAGTGGATTCACCAAACCCGGAAAGTGATTGGTTGAAATCAGTGGGGTTTACCGGCGAAGTAGCAGTTGGTTGAATGATCAGTGGGTTCACCAGACAGAAGTAGCAGTTGGTTGAATGATCAGTGGGTTCTCGCCATATTCTAGGAACAACAAACTTCATGGCTCTTTTTCTCCTCTATACCATTAAGTAAAAGAACAAAAGAATTAGTTTCTATTATATACATTTCATTTTAAAAAATGTTCGTATTCAGATTTTACCCTTCATATAACTAATAACTTTCACCTTCCAATGTTTTCTTACAATGTTCACAAGCAACAGAGGTGCCCAGGTCTTGTCTGGGTCCACAACTGGCATGACAAAATATGATTTTAAGCTTCACATACTTTTTAGATTTTTGTTGTCTTAATGAATTGACCACAAATGTAGCAGAATGCATCTGGAAAATGATTGCAGCCTCTTGATGCCATTTCACTTCTGTTTGGTCTTCTCAGGACAGAGCTGAACTGAGTGCTGGTTTGTGAACCTCTGTTCATTTTGCCCAAAACCCTGGAACATAATAGTTTTATGAAGTGATAGTAAAAATATTTTAATATAAGATAGATAATTATAATTTCCCAACATTTATAATAATAATAATAATACAGTAATAATATATTAATAATAAAAATTATAATTTAATGAGGAGGACGTGTGATTCACGGGAACTCTCCCGGCCGAGTCTTCCAGATGGCGCCCCGGCTCCGGCCCCCTGGCGTGGATAGCAGAGACCTAAGTCTCCCATGGGCGGGTACCCTCAGCAGTGGGACCACTGGTCCCAGGCCTACCATATTCGCCCACAAGCACAAGGCAGGTAGGTAGATAGTTGCTAGGCCCCCCTGGTCTGCCCTTCCCGCCCCAAAGGGGGCTGGCGGGGAAGGGGAGGCTTGCGAGCCGCAGATGGTAGCAAGCTCCAGCCTTGGCACCTACCCTGCCCTAGAAGGGCTGGGCATGGTGATCCCCCCTAATTTAATATTTATGATAGCTAATAGTTATACCTGTTGGGCACTGTTGGGCAAAGGGTTATGTCCCCTTTGATATATTACCTTGATATACCACTAGACACATATATTATGCACCAAAGTGGTTGGGCCACTTACCTTTTTATCCTTCCTCCCACACACCCCCCATTATTCCCAATTTCCATCCCTTTCCCATCCTTCTTCCTTCCCCATCTTCCAAAGCTCTGGTCAAAAATGATGATAGCTAATAATCATGATAATAATTATATTATTATTATTATTATTATTATTATTATTATTATTATTATTATTATTTTATTATTATTATTATTATTATTTATCTGTGATAAATATTAATTATAATTATCTAATTTTATTTTAAAAATATTTTTTATTGCTAGTATTTTTTATTATTCCTCTATAAATATTGAATTATCTCATAATATTTATAATGTTAAAAAAAAAATAATTAGAAAACTATTTTAATGAAATACAGATACTAAAGATTTTAATTCAACATTTTAATAGATAAAATAATAATAAACTAATAATAATAATAATAATAATAATAATAATAATAATAATAATAATAATAATAATATAAAAATTTAATTAAAAATTAATAATTTTAAAAAAAAATAAAAAAATATTTTTAAAAAA
>WNWK01055381.1:0-11294 GCA_009830355.1 Cherax destructor
TTTTCACTAAATTGCTGAATGTTTGATTGTGATAATCTATAGATGTTTATAACTGTGAGAGGTTTTTGTAGATATTTGGATTTAAATTTAGCTATTATATATTCTCCATGTTCATCTCTTGTGCAAGTATTGTTAATACATTCAAGCTGGTCTGAGTAGAACATAGCTGTGCCACCTCCTTGTTGGTCTGGCTGACAATTGTATATGGCTGTGTAACCAGGAATGGCATAGATATCTGTAGTATGAGGCTTTAACCATGTTTCAGTGAGAGCAATGATGGACATACTGGCCTGAAGTGAGTTTAATAATGCAGTGAGGTCATCAAAATGTTTGCTTAAAGATCTGACATTGTAATTAAAGATAGTTATGTTATTGTTGGATTTGAGTAGTGTTTTAGCCTGTTCTGCTGTGTAGTAATGACAGTTGTTGTTAGGTTCATGTAAGTCATTTAATAGACGGTTGGTTTCAGGATCAATGTTTGGAATCATAAGATAATGATTGATTCGGTTACAGATACGCCCTCTCTGACGGATTAATATCGTTAACCGAGGTATGACTGTACAAATAAAATCAAGTACGTATACAAAAGACTGATCTTAAGATTCCCAATATTGAGATCAAAGGTTAGATGACAGTAAATCTGACAATTTATTATTTTTAATGAATTTGAGGTACATAAACTGTAATAATGTTTGTAGAATATAGTTTTGACCCCTGGAGAGAGTTCCAGGGGTCAACGCCCCTGCAGCCCGGTCTGTGACCAGGCCTCATGTTGGATCAGAGCCTGATCAACCAGGCTGTTACTGCTGGCCGCGGCCCGGTCTGTGACCAGGCCTCATGTTGGATCAGAGCCTGATCAACCAGGCTGTTACTGCTGGCCGCAGTCCAACGTACGAACCATAGCCTGGCTGGTCAGGCACCGGACTTTAGGTGCCTGTCCAGTGCCTGCTTGAAGACAGCCAGGGGTCTATTGGTAATCCCCCTTATGTATGCTGGGAGGCAGTTTCACAGTCTTGGGCCCCTGACACTTATTGTGTTCTCTCAAAGTGCTAGTGGCACCCCTGCTTTTCATTGGGGGGATGTTACATCGTCTGCCGAGTCTTTTGCTTTCGTAGGGAGTGACACTCGTGTGCAAGTTTGGTACTAATCCCTCTAGGATTTTCCTAGTGTACGTATATAATAATGTATCTCTCCCGCCTGCGTTCCAGGGAGTAGAGGTTTAGGAACTTCAAGCGTTCCCAGTAATTGAGGTGGTTTATTGCAGTTATGCGTGCCGTGAAGGTTCTCTGTACATTTTCTAGGTCAGCAATTTCACCTGCCTTGAAAGGTGCAGTTAGTGTGCAGCAATATTCCAGCCTAGATAGAACAAGCGACCTGAGAAGTGTCAACATGGGCTTGGCATCCCTGGTTTTGAAGGTTCTCATTATCCATCCTGTCATTTTTCTGGCAGATGCAATTGCTACAGTGTTATGGTCCTTGAAGGTGAGATCCTCTGTCATGATCACTCCCAGGTCTTTGACGTTAGTTTTTCGCTGTATTGTGTGGTTGGAATTTGTTTTATACTCCGATGAGATTTTAATTTCTCACATTTTCCATATTGGAGTAATTGAAACTTCTCATCATTGAACTTCATATTGTTTTCTGCAACCCATTTAAAGATTTGGTTGATGTCTGCTTGGAGTCTTGCAGTGTCTTCAATGGTGGACACTGTCATGCAGATTCGGGTGTCATCTGCAAAAGAAGACACGGCACTGTGGCTGATATCCCTGTCTATGTCCGATATGAGGATGAGGAACAGGATGAGAGTGAGTACTGTGCCTTGTGGAACAGAGCTTTTCACTGTAGCCGCCTCAGACTTTACTCTGTTGGTACTTTTATTCAATAGATTTATGAAAGAGGGGAAGGTACCTAGGATTGTCAGAGTGTGTGTATAATTCCTGTATATAAAGGGAAGGGGGACAAGAGAGTTTAAAAATTATAGGGGAATAAGTTAACCGAGTATACCAGGTAAAGTGTATGGTAGGGTTATTATTGAAAGAATTAGAGGTAAGACAGAGAGCAGGATCACAGATGATCAAGGAGGCTTTAGAATAGGTAGGGGATGTGTAGATCATGTTTTCATTGAAGCATATAAGTGAACATTATTTAGATAAAGGTATGGAAGTTTTCATTGCATTTATGACTTTAGAAAAAGCATATGATAGGGTGGATAGGGGAGCAATGTGGCAGATGGTGCAAGTGTATAGAAAAGTAGTAAGTTACTAAATGCTGTAGAGAGTTTTTATGAGGATAGTGAAACTCAGGTTAGGGTGTGTAGAAGAGAGGTGAATTACTTATCAGTAAAAGGAGGTCTTAGACAGGGATGTTTAATGTCACCATGGTTGTTTAACATATTTATTGATGGGGTTGTAAAAGAAGTAAATGCTGGGGTACACAAATAACCTGCACATGGGAGAGAGAGGAGCTTACCATGACATTTATGTCTGACTTAGACCATTTACAAAGTGACACTGTGACTTTGTAAATGGTCCAAGTCAGACCAAAACATCGTGGTATACTCCTCTCTTCTATGTTTGGGTTATTTGTGTATTGTTCCAGTCATGGTATTGTGCCTTTTTGTTCTTTCTAAATGCTAGGGTGTTGGAGAGGGGTGAGATTAAATTATGGGATATCAGATACAAAATGGGAGTTGAAATTTACTGTTTGTTGTTGATACTGTGCTTTTGGGAGATTCTAAAAGAAGTTACAAATGTTAGAGGGCGTGTAAAGGAAGAAAGTTAAAAGTGAACATAGATGAGAGTAAGGTGATGAGGGTATCAGTCAAGTTAGGTAAAGAAAAATTGGATGTCGCATTGGAGGGAGAGAGTATGGAAGAAGTGAATGTGTTCAGATATTTGGGAGTTGACTTGTCAGTGGATGGGTTTATGAAGATTTTAGATTTTGCCACCGAAGTGGCTAGTTTATTGTGCACCCCATATCCATCCTGTGGATGGTAGCGCAAGAGCATATGGATACACAAAAGGCCTAGGCACTAGGCCCCAAAGGGGTTAACAATTGTACATTTGGGTTTATATCTACATTTCAATTATCTGTTACAAGCAGGTATCTTATTTCATGAATAAGATATCTTGACATGTCACATAGGTTATTATATTGTCTATCTCTATATTCCTCAATAAGTGCACAATTAAGCACATAGTGTTCAAGACAGTGACCATATGCCTGATCACATAATTTGCATTTAGTTTGATCATCATCTGTGTCTCCCAAACTGTCAGAAGTACCTGTAGCCAAGCCTAAGCCTGGCCACTACAACATCAGTCAGTCTGTTCACATTGCAAGTTGCTCCACAAACATGCCCATCTGTGCTCGCATTATCATGAGCACAGATAGGCACGTTCATGGAAATTAGATTTGGATTTATATCTACAGTTCACTTATCTGTTACAAGCAAATTTAGGAAATTTGCTTAGAATATGTGGTATCCTACCTTCACTAATAAGATATCTTGACATGTCACATAGGTTATTATACTGTCTATCTCTATATTCCTCAATAAGTGGACAATTCAGCACATAGTGTTCAAGTTTATGAAGGACATAGTAAACCACAGAAATGATGAAGGAAAAAAGGTGAGTGGTGCATTGAGGTGTCTGTGGAGACAAGGTAACGTTATCTATGGAAGCAAAGAAGGAAATGTATGAGAGTATAGTGGTACCAACACTATTGTGTGTGTGAAGCATGGGTTGTAAATGCTGCAGTGAGGAGGAGGCTGTCGTGCCTAAAGGGAATGTATGGTGTAAATATTATGAAGGAGGGGTGTTAATGTTGCAGTTTTGTAGCTGTAGTGTAAGCATGCCTCTGGCAAGACAGTGATGGAGTGAATGATGATGAAAGTTTTTCTTTGTCAGGCCACCCTGCCTTGGTGGTAAACAGCCTGGGTTAATAAAAAAAAAAAAAGTAAATTCATATTGTGGAAATTAGGTGGTGTGGAGTTACTAAAGGTATTATTCAGAGGGCTGAAGAAGGGTTTTTGAGGTTTGGTCATTTAGAGAGGATGGAACAAAGAATGACTTGGAGGGTGTATAAATTTGTAGTGGAGGGGAGGAGGGGGGTAGGGTCATCCTATGAAAGGATGGAGGGAGGGGGCGAAAGAAGTTTTGTGCAAGGGACGTGGACATACAGCAGGCATGTGGGAGTGTATGGTTTTTGGGACTTGATGAGCTGTTGGAGTGTGAGCAGGGCAACTAGTTAGCCAGACACAAATCCAGGAGGTGGAAAGTACAATGCTTGTGCTTTAAAGGAGGGGTTTGAGATATTTGCTGTTGGTAGTGACATCTGAAATGTCATATCTTCGTGCCTTTGCAAAGACAATGTTTGTGTTAAAAATGGCGCTAATGCGACATTTTATTGTGGCAACATTTTTTTCTCTGGGAGCTTTGTTAAGCAGTAACATTAGAGCTTGACAAAGTTCCCGGAGAGTGAAATATTGCCACAATAAAATGTCGCACATGCGGGAGGTAAACTGAACAAATCACGAGTTCCATTGAGTATACACTTGTTTGAAGTGTTCTGTTTACTCTTCAAGGCAAATGCATTAATGCATATAGGTATTCTTTGATTTATTGCTCATTTGATTTGATTTACTAAGAATGAATCCTATTGCCCAAGTTTTGCATGACATGTACGGGTTTACCACTTTCCTCCTGGTAAAAGTAAAAATATTTCCTGTTCGTGCCTATGTGTGGCTGCTGGGATGGATTCTCAGGCCTTTTGCTGTGCCTTTGAAATTGCCACTTGGCAGATTCACTTGTAACCTTATGTGCTCTTTTGTTATAAAGAGTATGTATGAAACCTGAAGCATTTCTTCAGACTTGGTTTTTTTCATTGTATTAATAATTTAGTTTTTCAAATGTTTAAAAATAAAAAGTTTAACCAGATATTTTAATTTATAATAAAGTATTTCATGTATTAGCCTATTTTAAAAGGTGAACTGTTTTGCAGGGTCACAAAGACAACACTATAAGCAAGAGATTAATTCTTCAGACAATTGAGTTGATGAGAAAATTCCTACAAGTGGAGGATTAATTCCTAGGGCCAAGAAGTGGGAAGAAATCATGGTTAATACAAAGGAGAGGAACAGTTCGAGTTCCCTGGATGAAGAGCACTTCAAAGAAGGCACAAACAATATCATCAAAACTCGTTTGAAGAGAGTTGATATGAGATTGTTGTACGTAGAAAATATCACTTTGAAGCTCTACACTTTACTGTGTGGAGGTACAAATACAAATTAATGTGTGAAAAATGCCACATACACAAAACAGTGATGTAAGGCACTTATGATGCATAACATTTACACCAGTGTAAAGCATTTATGAAGTGCAATAATTAGGGGTAGGCAGTAATGACAATTATGGTATACCAAGAATAGATTGTTTTGTTATGGTTGAAAAAGTAAGTGGTAACTACAGGAAGGCCCCACTTGTACAGAGGTTAGGTTCTGGCTACTGGGCCCCTACAGCAGGTTGTTCCGGCTACTGCAATGAAACATAGCCTTTTTTTACTTCAAATGGATATAAAAGCCTGATAACATGTTTACAGTATTATATATTAAGTAAGCAATAGAGCTAGGCCTTAAAAATACATATACAGTATACACACTAGTTACCTTACAATGTTTTCATCCTTAGCTTATAGTGTGTGATGAATATATTTATTGTAGGAAATCTTAATTAAATGAAGAATGGATATAACTGAAAACTGTGCATTAGCAAAGTGCTGTAAAGTGGGGCCCACCTGTGTGTCTGACTTTCCTCAATAATTCCAAATTTATTGACACAGCAAATTGCTTAGTATTCTGAAAAATATTCATCTGCTTTCATTAATCTATGACCTCTTCCATACACTTGCAACACCTGCCAGATTACTTCCCTATCCACCCTGTCATATTCATTTTCCAATTCCATGAATGCAACATAACCTTGGTTGCCTTTATCAAAATATTTTTCACATGTATGCTTGACTGTAAATGGTTGGCCTACATGTGCCTAAGCCTCCTTTTTCATCTGTGATCATTTTCTTAGTAAACTCAACAGGATAATTTCCACACACTTTTGTATCCCTTTTGTTTATACCAAAGAAGTATACAGACTTATGAAGCCAATACTACTATAACCTCTTCATTACTTAGACTTCCACTTGCCCATCTTTCTCTCAGTAGTTGTAGTTTCTTATATCTTAGCCTAAGTGCCTCCTCCTCTAACTTATAAGCTTGAAGCTGTCAGTCGTTGATGTCATTCTCTTTGTACCCCATGTATATTTTACTCTCTCTGTAGCTAAAACTAAAGAATAATGTGATGTATCTCTTCCATATACAGTGGACCCTCGGTTAACGAATACCCCGGAAATCGTGCAATTATGTAAGTATAATTTTGTAAGTTCTTGTGGAAGTGTATTTTTGGGGGTCTGAAATAGACTAACCTACGTGAAATTTTTCCTTAAGGGAGTAAATTCGTTCGGTAATGGCACTTGAGCAGACTTCAGGAGTGAAGTTTTTACGAAACTCAGGGGTCCACTGTACAGTGGACCCCTGGATTACATACTGCTCCAAACTCTAACAATTATGTACGTGTATTATTGGGGGTCTAAAAGGACTAATGTAATTTACATTATTCCTTATGGGAACAAATTCGTTCGGTAACAGCACTTGAACAGCATTCTGGAACAAAATAATGACGTAATCCGGGGGTCCACTGTATAAACATACACATACAGAAGTGAACTAATAAACCTTGCTTCACCCAACTATTGTCATTATGTTTTTAAAACGTGTTATATAATATCAAACCTTTTTCTAAAGTTCCATTAAAGGTCTTTCATTATCATTTACCTGTGGGAGGACAAACTTGCGTACTACTCCCTCTACAAAAGTTCCCACCACAATTAGTTTCTCACTAAACACCTCCCAAAATATCTCTCTCATTCTTGTACACTTCTCTTCTCCAGGTGCATAAACACTTGCATACATATAAGCCAGGCCTAGATTATTGTGAAAGTGCAAAAGTAAATAATGCTGTTTGTTTCCCTGCTGCAAACTGTACAAATTGTGCACACAAATTACATATAATTTGAATAATGTGACCAATTGACAGGAATCATGATTGCTTACTAATAGAGACCCAGCTGTATTTCTTTTCCTGCCATAGCTTTAATGCATATGCTATTAATCCTACACAGTACGTGTAACACGAGATGTCCACTGCTCATATCACCTTAATATACATATACTCATTGTATGTATATGGAGAGTGATAGCATTTGAAGTTTAGTCATGTAACAATGATCTGTACATGAAATAATCTGCACAGAGAATAATGAAACTTAAGCCAATGTTTTGATCAGACTTTGACTATTAACTAAATTGACTGACCCAGTTTGATGTAAATGGTGACATAAGTTTCCAAGTGAAGGTTATTTGTATCATTTTATTTTTTATTAACACATCGGCCGATTCCCACCAAGGCAGGGTGGCCCGAAAAAGAAAAACTTTCATCATCATTCACTCCATCACTGTCTTGCCAGAAGGGTGCTTTACACTACAGTTATAAAACTGCAACATTTACACCCCTCCTTCAGAGTGCCGGCACTGTACTTCCCATCTCCAGAACTCAAGTCCGGCCTGCCGGTTTCCTGAATCCTTCATAAATGTTACTTTGCTCACACTCCAACAGCACGTCAAGTATTAAAACCATATGCCTCCATTCACTCCTATCAAATACGCTCACACATGCTTGCTGGAAATCCAAGCCCTCGCACACAAAACTTCCTTTACCCCCTCCTCCAACCTTTCCTAGGCCGACCCCTACCCCGCCTTCCCTCCACTACAGATTTATACACTCTCGAAGTCACTCTGTCTCGTTCCATTCTCTCTACATGTCCAAACCACCTCAACAACCCCTCCTCAGCTCTCTGGACAATCGTTTTGGTAATCCCGCACCTCCTCCTAATTTCCAAACTCCGAATTCTCTGCATTATATTCACACCACACATTGACCTCAGACATGACATCTCCACTGCCTCCAGCCTTCTCCTCGTTGCAACATTCATCACCCATGCTTCACACCCATATAAGAGCGTTGGTATAACTATACTCATACATTCCCTCTTTACTTCCATGGACAAGGTTCTTTGTCTCCACAGACTCCAAGTGCTCCACTCACCCTTTTCCCCTCATCAATTCTATGATTCACCTCATCCTTCATAGACCCATCCGCCGACATGTCCACTCCCAAATATCTGAATACATTCACCTCCTCCATACTCTCTCCTCCAATCTGATATCCAATCTTTCGTCACCTATTCTTTTTGTTATCCTCATCACCTTACTCTTTCCTATATTCACTTTCAATTTTCTTCTTTACACACCCTACCAAATTCATCCACCAACCTCTGCAGCTTCTCTTCAGAATCTCCCAAAGCACAGTGTCATCAGCAAAAAGCAACTGTGACAACTCCCACTTTGTATTTGCTTCTTTATCTTTTAGCCCAACACCTCTTGCCAAGACCTCGCATTCACTTCTCTTACAACCCCATCTATAAATATATTGAACAACCACGGTGACATCACACATCCTTGTCTAAGGCCCACTTTTACTGGGAAATAGTCCCCTTCCCTCCTACACACTCTAACCTGAGCCTCACTATCCTCATAAAAACTCTTCACTGCTTTCAGTAACCTTCCTCCTATTCCATACACCTGCAACATCTGCCACATTGCCCCCTATCTACCCTATCATATGCCTTTTCCAAATCCATAAATGCCACAAAAACATCTTTACCCTTATCCAAATACTGTTCACCTATATGTTTCACTGTAAACACTTGGTCTACACACCCCTACCTTTCCTAAAGCCCCCTTGTTCATCTGCTATCCTGCTTTCTGTTTTACTCTTAATTCTTTCAATAATAACTCTACCATACACTTTACCAGGTACACTCAACAGACTTATTCCCTATAATTTTTGCACTCTCTTTTGTCCCCTTTGCCTTTATACAAAGGAACAATACACGCTCTCTGCCAATCCCTAGGTACCTTACCCTCTTCCATACATTTATTAAATAATAGCACCAACCACTCCAAAATTATATCCCCACCTGCTTTTAACATTTCTATCTTTATCCCATCAATCCCAGCTGCCTTACCCCTTTCATTCTACCCACTGCCTCACGAACTTCCCTACACCCACAACTGGCTCTTCCACACTCCTACAAGATGTTATTCCTCCTTGCCCTACACACAAAATCACAGCTTCCCTGTCTTCATCAACATTTAACAAATCCTCAAAATATTCTCTCCATCTTCCCGATACCTCTAACTCTCCATTTAATAACTCTCCTCTCCTATTTTTAACTGTCAAATCCATTTGTTCTCTAGGCTTCCTCAACTTATTAATCTCATTCCAAAACTTTTTCTTATTTTCAACAAAATTTGCTGATAACATCTCACCCACTCTCTCATCTGCTCTCTTTTACATTGCTTCACCACTCTTTAACCTCTCTTTTCTCTCCATATACTCTTCCCTCCTTGCATCACTTCTACTTTGTAAAAACCTCTCATATGCTAACTTTTCTCCCTTACTACTCTCTTTACATCATCATTCCACCAATCGCTCCTCTTCCTCCCGCACCCACTCGCCTGTAACCACAAACTTCTGCTGAACACTCTAACACTACATTTTTAAATCTACCCCATACATTTTCGACCCCATTGCCTACACTCTCACTAGCCCATCTATCCTCCAATAGTTGTTTATATCTTACCCTAACTGCCTCCTCTTTTAGTTTATAAACCTTCACCTCTCTTTACTTACTGATTCTATTTTCCTTGTATCCCATCTACCTTTACTCCCACTGTAGCTATAACTAAAAGTGATCTGATATATCTGTAGCCCCTCTATAAACATGTACATCCTGAAGTCTACTCAACAGTCTTTTATCTATCAATACATAGTCCAACAAACTACTGTCATTACGCCCTACATCATATCTTGTATACTTATTTATCCTCTTTTTCTTAAAATATGTATTACCTATAACTAAACCCTTTCTATACAAAGTTCAATCAAAGGGCTCCCATTATCATTTACACCTGGCACCCCAAACTTACCTACTACACCCTCTCTGCATGTTTCTCCCACTTTAGCATTTAGGTCCCCTACCACAATTACTCTCTCATTTGGTTCAAAAGTTCCTATACATTCGCTTAACATCTCCCAAAATCTCTCTCTCTCTCTACACTCCTCTCTTCTCCAGGTGCATACACGCTATTATGACCCACTTTTCGCATCCGACCCTTATTTTAATCCACATAATCCTTGAATTTACACATTTATATTCCCTCTTTTCCTTCCATAACTGATCCTTCAACATTATTGCTACCCCTTCCTTAGCTCTAACTCTCTCAGATACTCCAGACTTAATCCCATTTATTTCTCCCCACTGAAACTCGCCTACCCCTTCAGCTTTGTTTCGCTTAGGGCCAGGACATCCAACTTCTTTTCATTCATAACATCGGCAATCATCTCTTTCTTATCATCCGCACTACATCCACGCACATTCAGACAACCCAATTTTATAAAGTTTTTCTTCTTCTCGTTTTTAGTAGATTTGTACAGGAGAAGGGGTTACTAGCCCATTGCTCCCGGCATCTTAGTCGCCTCATACGACACGCATGGCTTACGGAGGAAAGATTCTTTTCCACTTCCCCATGGACAATAGAGAAAATAAAAGGAACAAGAGCTATTAAGAAAAAGAAGAAAAACCTAGATGTGTGTATGTATATATATGCATGTGTATGCCAGTGTAGTGTGACCTAAAGTGTAAGTAGAAGTAGCTAGATATACCTGTTATCCAGCGTGTTTATGAGACAGAAAAAAGACACCAGCAATCCTACCATCATGTAAAACAGTTTCAGGTTTCTGTTTCACAGTCACCTGGCAGGACGGTAGTACCTCCCTGGGTGGTTGCTGTCTACCAACCTACTACCTTGTATCACTCAGTGATAAAGCCTACACATCACCTGTTCATTCCCATTTGAATCCTTAAAGAACATATAGAAAGGTTTTAGTCGATATATACATCTCGTTGAAAGGTTGTCTTGTGTAGCAGAGATGTATTAAATTGTTAGATCTCACAAGTGATGGAATGTCCTTCAGAGTGACAAATATATAGTTTTATGGCATACTATTGAAGGTGTCATGGTAGCACTAAAGATTGTACAAAAATTGGTGGATAGT